>JAKRZM010001276.1:590186-621044 GCA_036379175.1 Heliconius cydno galanthus
TGCCCTCCCCAGAATTCGAAGGGCAGCCTGAGCTTGAGGACTCAGGGAGGGATTCTCCAGCACCGGAGGTGCTGGTACCCTCCTGGGGTAGATTCTCTTTATGTGCCGCTTTCATATTCCAGGGAGGGGTGGGGGTTGGGCTCCGGAGCCCGGCATTACCTAATGCGAAACGCAGTGGCATAAAGCCACTACTTAACGCCGGTTTTAAATGCCGGGGGTGGTAATAATCCGGTCGAGTCTGCCCATGCGTGTTGCCATTGCTGGCGACGTGACTCTACCACACGTAAAAAACTTCAATTGCACCTAACATTGTTTTATTTTTAAAAACTTAATATATTTGATTTAAACAACTATTTCGATAGATTAGTCAGCATGCTCGTCGACGCCCACAAAAATCTGTACGAACAGAAGGCGGACCACCGCCGCCAGTGCTGGGGGATTGTAGCTACTATAGACAAATTTATGGACGAAGTTAAGACAATTGTTGCTGATTTGGAAACAAGGTTTACTTTTTTCTTTTTTTTTTTAGCGCGTAGTGTTTTATCCCGCGTACAGCAAGGTAGGCAGAGGGAACCTAGTGTTAAGACACTGCGTTCCCCACTTTCCGCCGAATTCTAGAGACATTGTGTTGAGTGGCGGAACTCAAATTCGCGCTTTGCCTTGACACCAGAGCGAAGAAATGGAAATATAAATGTAAATAAATAATTAATTTCCTCGAGTCAGGATCGAACCCACAACAGTCACGGTTTGCGTCCCTTCGCCACGACTGGCCTCATAATTTTTTTTTTTTTTCAAAATTTCGATTTATTACTATTATTCGAAAATTACTCGTAGAAACTCAGTCGGTAGTCTATCTAGGTAGTTTCAATCTAGATGAAATGCTAAAAGTGACTATTATATTTATTTTCACAAGGATGAATATCAACTTATAGAAAATACATTAATACAAAATCCCGATACATTTAAAGTAAATTCATTTGCTCAACCTTCAGAGATAAACATATACCGTCGCGGACTTTTTAAAACAATATTTTTGTAAAACATTGTTTTTGTGTGTCATGAGGTTGAGTCGGCGCGCGCCATGTATGCGTTAAGCAAGCTCATTTTAGGTGACGTCTTCTTTGCAAGCCGTTGCTTAGCAACGGTCGCGTAGCGACGGTTGTTATTAACATGGCGGAATAAATTGTATGTCAAATTAATAAGTATTTTAATATATTAATATACAGGGTGGAAGAGGCAGCGCTTCTTTTATTGAAACTGCATATAGGGTAATATATTTCAAACCCACACCTAAGCAATTAATCAAGGTACCTCAACAGTTTGGATGTAGCATTTTTTTTTCATTTCACGATTTTTATCCATACCTGTATTTCGTGTGACGCACACATACGTGTGCGACGTTTCCGATTTGACAGGTAAGTGTGTGCGTGCCTATGTTATACTTTACAAATGGTGTTTTATTTTAAAACGATAATTTTATTATTTATTTTGTTTGAAAAAATTACTTTTTCATTTTTGGGAATTATTTTTCTTCCGAATTATATTAGGCTTTTATAGAGTAGTTAGTGGTTTCATTTAAAGTGGTGCTGACAATTCCACCCTGTATATCAACAATATTACAAATATGAGAAAAAAAAGTAACCTGTGTTCATCCCAAGACTCTCAAGTATCTTGTCTAGTAGAGTAGAGTATTTTGTCATAATTAAATTAGCGGTTTGGCCCTGATTGCGTAACAGACAGACAGACAGAGTTACTTTCGAATTTGTAATATAAATATGGATTAACACTGTGTGTGTAACACTGATTTGGCTCATTAGGAAATCTAAAGTTTGTCAACATCTATTGTAAAATGATAATCGCAGCGGCACATTGTCTCACTGTAAACGTAACGGTTGTGGGTTCGATTCCCGCTCGACGAGTGAGGTAGGCAAAGAGTGTTACACTCCGTTCCCCACTTTAGACAATTTAATGTATGTGTGCCAAAACAACGAAAAAATATTTATTATGTTTTTTTACTATTTTGTGATTACCTTTATAGATTTGAAAAACACTATGAACAATTAATAAAAAATTTTGAACAAAATGCTGAAGAGCTGCTACTTGACGAATGCCAACAGAAGAGGGCAATGCTGACGCTACTGCAAGACGATTTACAAATTGTATCGAAACTGACTGAAAATAAAAAATAAAAGCTTTTAATTATTAAAATGTTTCATAGTTTTAGAATATTTATGTTTTTAATTTTTTTTTATGGTTCCTAAAAGTTGAATTAGAATTTGAATAAATATTATTTTCATATTTTTTGTTTTATTGAGGCTAGTAGTGGCGCAGGGGCACAGTATGATTGTAAATTGATTTGTACGCAAATGTAATATAGATTTTAAATTTAAATCAGACAGTTCAAGAGACATCATTAAGACATTTATGTACTTAGATAACAAAAAACTTCAGACCTATGGGGTTTTTCTGTTGCTCCTCACTTCACATTTAATAATTGTATTGAGTATGGTGTGTTTCCTGACCTAATGAAATTTAGTAAAGTCATACCTATATTTAAAAGGGGTAGTATATCTGATCCCAATAATTTTCGACCCATTTCTGTACTACCTTCTCTTAGCAAGATTTTCGGAAAACTATCCTAAATAAAATTTTAGTGCATTTTAGCACACATAATCTTATGCACGACAAACAGTGTGGTCGTTCAACTACAGATGCTGATAGATCTTATAAAGAACATATGTGAGGCTTGGGAGGGATCGCAGGATGCTCTTGACATGTTCTTTGATTTGTCCAAAGCCTTTGATTGCCTACAGCACTCAACATAAGAGGAAGTGCACTCAATCTTCTGACCTCTTATTTAGCTGACAGAGTTCAGATTGTTGTGCATGGCAAAAAATCTTCTGGTTCAGTAATCAGCATGGGGGTCCCACGAGGGTCTTCTACAGCTAGAGCAAAAGAAATAGTATCGCTATTAGCAGTGAGCGCCATCTATATAAAAAGATAACCAGGTAACACCAGAGGAGCTACAGGTGTGTTGCCGGCCTTAGAGGTGGAGATAGACGCGCAGGTAGGCCATACCATAGCTGCGTAAGATGTGGACGGAAGTTCCTATGAAACCACACAGTAGTGGAGTGTCACGTATCCAGATGGTGTAGATGTTACTTAAGTTTTTGACATACCATAATAATACACACAATTAAGTAGCCAAGATGACTTGCTCTTCAATATGGTCCTGTGGAATTAGAGATGCCTTACTATAGGCACAATCCCACGTCAGTTCTTGAAAATAGCTGTGCTTTGTTCTACTAGGACCAGTCTATTCTTTCCGATTACCTGAATATACCTGATATTCTCTTCAAGGAATGAAACAAAGTGACATGGGACTGAAAGTAGGTGACTTGAATGTGAATTGGTAGATGATGCAGTGCTCATAGCAGGCATTAGTTATCACTCTGGAAGAAGTATGTGAAAATAATGGTCTAAGCCTGAATACAAATAAGACAAAGGTTCTGGTATTTGAAAGAATTGAAGAAAAGACGGAATACAAGATCAGTATAAATGGTATGATATTAGAACAAGTGAATGAAGTGGTATATTTGGGAAGTATGTTAAGAGATGGCGGATACGAGATGGATGTGGAAAGGCATATTGCTGCCGCTGCTCAAAGAATGTGCTCGGTTGATTTCTGCACATCGAACGAATAAGCGGTGAAAGAAGGGGAAAAAATATGATAAAAAAGTGAGCGTTAAAAGGCGGAGGTCATGTATCAAGAGTTTGATGACAGTGGACGAGGCAAAAAAGGTATGTAGAGTTGGCGCTCCGTTCTTTCTGACTACCTCACTAGGGATACAGCGTGAAGCTAAGTAAGTAGTAAATAGGTATATGTTGCCAATAGACTCGATATAGTACTAGAAGACCGAGTGTCGCGTCACACAGCTATTGTTGATATTACTATCACACATGATGACAATCTCGCAAAGGCCAAAAAGAAAAATTATCGTAATATTTGGACCCATTGGAGCCCATGAGATTACTGCCATATGGGATGTCAATGCGACTATCATTGTGCCGATCTCGGCTTTTACCCTTGCCTCGTCGTCGTAAGTATATATCGTAATTTTTATGACAATTTATACTTAAAAATGCTAAATTCATTTCTCTTATATAATGAAGGTATTCCTGAACTAATTAAAACATTATATATTATAATCATTTTCTATTATTTGTATTAGTAGTTAATACTGGTAATCAGAATAAGAATAAGAATTTTGCTTATAAAAAAAATGCCAAGGATAATTGTATTATCAATTTTAGCTGTGTGACGTAGAATTAATGGTCATTGGTTAGTAATATCTGCCATATAATTTTAGAAAAACTGTTTTAACGTTTCTTATAGCATTTATTAACTTACCAAGCGTGTTAATACGTCATTAACACGCTTGGCAAGTCTTGGCAAGAGACTCTATGAACACCAGCGTCTGAGCGTCAGCGTCAAAGCTTGCGATAATTTATTGCCGATCCAGACCAGTGTCGGTTTTTGAACACAGATCAAAGGAAATATGCGGCTAGCGGCAGCTAGCCTGCGATGTATTCACACGTTGACGTTTGTGAAAAACTTGTGGACGCTTGTCGAACTTCCACGATGTGAGTTCAGTTCCGTTCTTAATTTATGGCGTTTGGAGCGTTGAGCACTAATCACTTCGCCAATGTCACGTTATATGGAGAACACAAGAAGGAGATTGTACGGTATACGATGTGAGTAAACGATGTATAAAGTATAAATACAGTACCGTATCGTAATTATCATACACTTTCACATCTCGTAAAGGAAATACGTTATCTATATCTTATTTATTTTGGTACTTTGTATATTTTTGACTTATCTGTTGTGGTTCTAGATTACTTTGAGGTGTCAATTTTTGTCTATGATTTCGTGACAATTTACACGTAGCGGTGTTATATTTGAGGAAAATTTTATTTTTTAAAGAAAACAACACAATGAGTTCATTTCGTCGAGATAAAAAAGAAGAAGAAGATGGAGGAGCAAACATATTTCAAAACCTTGATAAGACAACTTTGCTGCAGGAAGCTCGCTATTTTAATTCTACTCCGGTAAATCCAAGAAAATGCATTCATATATTGACTAAAGTTTTATATTTACTCAATCAAGGAGAAAAACTTACAACTCAAGAAGCTACTGATATGTTCTTTGCAACAACTAAATTATTTCAATCTAAAGATGTTGTACTGCGTCGATTGGTGTATTTATGTATTAAAGAACTAAGTTCTATGGCGCAAGATGTAATTATTGTTACATCTTCACTGACTAAGGATATGACAGGAAAAGAAGATTTGTACAGAGCAGCAGCTATTCGTGCCTTATGCAGCATAACCGATAGTAGTATGCTACAAGCTATAGAACGCTATATGAAACAAGCTATTGTGGATAAAAATCCTGCTGTTAGTTCAGCTGCCCTTGTTTCTGCTCTCCACTTGTCTGCTTCTGTTCCTGACTTGGTGAGGAGATGGGTTAATGATGCACAGGTAAATATAATCATCCCATTTAAAAATTTATCCAGCTCAGTTCTTAATTTATGGTGGATCAGGCGTGCCAATTGAGCACTAATCACTTCGCCAATGTCACATTGTATGGAGAACACACAATAAAAAAATATTAATTTATATTTCTGCTTGTCATAATATAAATATCAGTGATGTAACTTAATACAAGTTTCTATTATATATCATATATTGTTATTTTTAACTGTAATTTGACTGTGCACTTAAACAAATATTTATAAATCTGCAAAAATTGTTTGTTTTTCTTGCGATTTTCTTATATATATTTTTTTTATTTTTAAAATCTTATAAATCATTCTCTTGTAATATAGTGACTAAAAATACTTACTTAAATATTTCAAAACCATGATGAGTGTCACAAAATATATTACTATATTGTAAATGAATTGCAAAACATATACTATTATATGGGCAAAATTAAAGTATTGTTATAAAATATATAATTAAAAGATTTTTCTATTACTTCCATAGCAATAAAAAATCTAAATACTACTAAAATGTGTATATTAAATGTCACTATGAGTATAATGTAATTCTGCTTATTAAATAAATAGTTGTATCAAGCAAAGCAGCAAGTGGTTCCCCAGTATTTTATATAACAACTTTGCTTTCATTAACTCATTCACTACCAAGGACAAGTATACTCGTCTTTGGCAGGGTGTCACACATTGCCAGGAAGAGTGTACTCGTCCTGCTTCTAACATGCAGGCTTTTGAATTAGCAAATTTTTTGTGGCCACAAACATAAATATAAATATGTAAAAAACCATTCTCCCTTCCCATGCCATTGCCAACGACTAGTACACCTGTCTTTGGTTTTCGTTCTAAATGATTATGTATGATAATATATGTGCTCTTACCATGAAATAACAGTGTTTTGGCAAACAATAACACTCAAAATATAGAATGGCAATGCGGTCCTTCCCTGAAGCACTGCAAAATTTACAAGATATTGCATGTTAAGTGTGGAGTTCAATGCCATGCTTTGTCTTGTTAACAGAGTAAGGAAATGCAAATAATTCTAATGATTATTCTATGAAATTGATGATTATGTTTAAATTATTTTCATTCTACTATGGGGTAAGACATATCAGTTATTAACATTGTATTATATGACTTATAACTCACACCTTATAACATACTTAAGCTTTTGTTTAGATTCTATCATATAATATGTAACATAGAACTATAACAGTTGCACTTTTTATTATTTTATTTTATATAAAAACTAATGTTTATTATACACTTATTTAAAAATTGTAATATAAAAAAATGTATTGAGGCCGTTGTGACGCCTCATAAGTTTAGAGTGCTCTAACTGTTGATGCGGTGGTTGTAGGTTTGATTCCATCTTGGGGGAATGAAATTTTTTCACTTTGCTACTTTGGTAACAATGACTTGATGATTTAATACAACTTATATGCTATGTAAAAAAATATATTTCCGTGTAAATTTATTGCTTATAAATTTACACGGAAATATATTATCTTGAAAATATTGACTTTATTTTTGTTTTAATAGTTATAATTTTTCTTTTAGTCATTTATAGATCATAGTTTAATAAACTATTTATCTGTGCAAATAATAGAATTATAAACTAAATATTGTTACAATAAGGTATAAGATAGTATTTAAATAATGGATTTTAGTTTATATAACATAATATGATATAACTTAGAAACAATGAAAGAAGTATAATGGGGTAGATTAAAAAGAGCAGTAGCTTGTAAATATATTGATATATTTTTTTTATTTTCAGGAAGCTATAATGTCTGACAATGTGATGGTATCTTATCATGCTTTGGCTGTAGTTGCCGGAGCCCGACGCAATGATCGCCTGTCGACAGTGAAGCTTGTTACAAAATTGGCACGTTCTCCGTTGCGATCACCATATGCACTCTGCCTTTTAGTACGTCATGCTGCAAAACTCGCAGAGGAAGACCAAAGCGATGCTTCAGAGCCATACTTAGAGTTCATAGAGTCATGTCTTCGTCACAAATCAGAAATCGTTGTGTATGAAGCAGCACACGCCATCGTCAATTTAAGAAAATCCGCACGTGACTTGGCACAAGCAGTTAGCGTGCTGCAAATATTCTGTGGATCATCTAAAGCTACCTTAAGGTTAGCTGGGGCACGTACTCTGGCCAAACTTACAGCAAAACATCCCAATGCCGTAGCCGCTTGTGCAGTAGATTTAGAAAATTTAATATCAGACCCGAATCGCTCCGTAGCAACCCTGGCCGTGACAACTCTTCTTGCAACTGGAGCTGAGAGCTCCATTGATCGACTAATGAAACAAATATCAAGTTTTATGTCAGAGATTTCAGATGAATTTAAAATCGTAGTTGTACGCGCTATCAGGAGGCTTTGCTCAAAATATCCACGAAAACATCAATCATTAGCGGCTTTCTTAGCTGGAATGCTCAGAGATGAAGGAGGCGTGCAATACAAGACTGCTATTGCAGATACAATTATTGCGTTAGTCGAAGAAAATCCTGATGCTAAAGAGACAGGCTTAGCGCATCTTTGCGAGTTTATTGAAGATTGTGAACATACTTCATTGGCAGTTCGAATTTTGCATATTTTGGGGCGCGAAGGCCCAAAAGCTCGCCAACCATCCAGGTACATTCGATATATTTACAACCGAGTTATCTTGGAATCTGGGCCTGTTCGAGCTGCAGCAGTATCCGCAGTTGCACGGTTTGGGGCTGCACGTGAAGAACTTCTACCTAATATAAGAGTACTTTTGGCTCGTTGTCAATTAGATGATGATGATGAAGTTCGCGACCGGGCAATATTTTATAGTGCCATATTAGACACAAACGATCGAGAGTTGATTGATGAATATATCATCAATGTACCAATACCAAATCCTGTTTTGTTAGAAAAAGCTCTTCAGGATCATATTAATTTAAAAATTGATGAACCGTTCAATATTATGAGTGTACCAACTGCAGAAGAACACCAAGAACCCGAAGAAGTGCCAGCCCAAGTCGAAGTGCGCAACCAGCCAATTGTTTCTCGTGAAGAAATGTATTCGGATCAACTAAAAGTTATTCCATCTATTGAAAAACTTGGTCCCATATTCAAGACGTGTGAAGCTGTTGATTTAACAGAACCAGAAACTGAATATCGTGTTCGCTGCGTTAAACATATATTCTCAAAATATTTAGTGTTGCAATTTGAATGCTTAAACACACTTAGTGATCAGCTTTTAGAGAAGGTGCACATCCGCCTTGATGTTGCTCCTGATTACAAAGTTCTTGGAGAAGTTGGATGTAAGGAATTACCATATGATAAGCAAGGAAGCGTTTTCTGCATTTTAGAGTTCCCTGAGAATCCAATAGAGACGTTGGGCAATTTCGGGGCAACGTTAGAGTTTGTGGTACGAGATTGCGACCCCACCACAGGATTACCGGATTCCGGAGAAGGCTATGCTGATACGTACCCACTGGAAGAAGTTGAGATCGGATGTGCTGAACAATTTAGAACTCGCGCCGCCAACGACGAATGGGAAGCCACTTGGGAAAGAGCCGCCTCAGCCGTAGAAGTATGTGATACTTTTGGTTTGTCACAAAATGATGTAAATGAAGCAGCATTTGCAGTTTGCAACCATTTGGGGCTTCCCAAAGCAGCCGTAGGAGGAGAAGCTGTCAAAGAGATTCGAGGAAGTGGGTTGTGGCGTGAAGGCATTCCGGTGTTGGTTCGAGCGCGCTTGGTGGCCGCCCAAGGATCTGTCACTATGCAGCTGACTGCCCGTTCACCCCGTGAAAATATTGCAACATTATTATTGGCCGCCGTTGGTTAATTTTTATTCTACTTTGTATTTAAAATAATCTTTATATTTCATTATAATAATTAATTGCATTATTCTTTATTACTAATTATTATATATATATATATATATATATATATGTATATATATATATATATGTATATATATATATATATATATATATATATATATATATATATATATACAAAAACTCCGAAACTCTATGGTTATGTAGTGTATTGTAACTAAAAAGCGAAATAAATATTTTAAAAATAAATTCAAATGTTTTTTATTTTGTTTTACAATTTTGGTATATGATAAGATTTTATCATACAATAGAATTTAGACATAATTTAAGTTAAAAAATAATGATTATAAGATAAAAAATGATAGAAAATGAAATTAGGCCTGAGTACTAATATTTTAAAAATAAATTAAGTCATATATTGCCATGAAATACACATATACAATTTTATAACAATAGGACATTACAGCTGACATTATGGGAAAAGGCGTAACTCAGCTATATGATGCTTGAGTTTTGACTCTCAAGCATCGCTGCTTTTCAGTTACTCCTTAGATAACGGACAAAAAACTCACAAAAAAAAAGATATCCGTTCATGTGTGTATGTGGGTGTGTGTGTGCGCGTGTGTGTCCGAGTGTGTGTGCGCACGTGTTTCTATTTTGTGCATATATATATACATTTGCCTTCAATTTAGGGATAAATAAATAAATTTTGAGTTTTTATAAAGAAAATAAATAAATCATATAAGTATAATAATAAAAATAATAATTTAAACTCTTTTTAAAACATAAGTATACGTGTATATAAAAAAATCGCAGTGTATTCTAAATTTGTCACTACCAAAATTTAAAGTATTTGTAAAAAAAATTGTAACAAGTAAAGCTTATTACACTGTACAAGAATATGTAGAGGATAACCTGTATGGAATTAATGTCTATTGAATATAATGCAGGATAGCTGCCAGCTAATGTAATAATTAAACTCCGTAATTAATATACATTGTGTCTGCCGAAGTAAAACTACTTATTGCTCAGAAAATATAAAAATTATATCATCTTAATAATATGCGTAAGGAGATACGTAACATAATGATACGCATATTTTATTATAAATACAAAAATAAAAATAAATCAGCAGGGCAGACAGATGAAACCTAGTGTTAAGATACTCCGTTCCCCACTTTCCGCCGAATTCTAGAGGCATTGCGTGCTCGACATTATAAGTTAATTTCTTCTCAATAATTCCCGTGCGACCTCATGAAAATATATAAGTCCATTTTCCATTTCCACAAGCCTGGCTGCATCGTAATATCGTTGTTCCTCTCAAATGCCACGTTCTCGGGCGCACGTCGCGAGACACGTACACTATACCTGTTTCACTCTATCTCGCCGTTCACGTGTTCCAGTGCGTGAATGATAGTGGTGTAAAATTATACTAATAATGATGTTGATAATTTATATTATTTTAAAAAATGCATTTTTTATTGTAAGACAAGAGATATAATATGTAAGATATATTTTCTAGTGGAAATGTCACAGTGTTTTAAAGTAGTATGTAGAATTTCATATTGTAACAAAATAATATGTTACAAAAATAATGTAAACTTATTAAAATATGGATCTTTCTAACAGCCTTTTAGTTTAGTTTATATTTTATTGCACAAATAATAGAGTAAAAAAAAATACAAATAGAAAAGAAATAAATAAAAACAAGTATGCAAAAGCGGCCTTATTGCTTCAAGCAATCTCTTACAGGCAAACTTTTATAAAAACAAAGAACATAATATACATAATAACATATGATGTATACAAAAAGATAAGCTCATATACAGTACACAGATACATATATTTATAAATAAATAAATATAAACTGCCCGTCCCGTAATATTATCGGAACGTACTAAATAGTATTTTATCTCAAGATTTTTCACAATATACAATTACATTTTAAATAAATAGTAAAAAATATGTACGCCTTTAAGTGTACGGTTTTTTTGTGATTTAATCGATATAGTACTAGGACATCCCTATACTCAAAAGGCATAGCCTAATGTACCCATAGTAGTCGTTACGAACACAACGTGAGAAACTTTATATCGTAAACAAATGTTAGTGGAAGTGCTGTTTTAATTACCATAAAAATTCTTAAAATATTAAAAGTAGTTATTAGTGACAATTTATAAGAACTAAAGAATTATATTGATAATTGACGTGATATTTGCAAGAAAATATAAGCAATATGAGCTATTAACACAATTGCAGGTAAGATGTTTTACAATATATATTTGCTTAGTGAATTACTATAATTAAAATTGAGGAGACTTATGTTTACTATAAAAGACCATAATATTAATAGTATTAATTAATAAATTACATTTTAGTTGCTTAAAATGTAATGCACTAGTACTATTAAAATGATAGACTTTTATAATTAATATACTATACGTTAATATACTATTCATAATACTAATACTATTAAAATTATAGATTAAAAAAAAATATTTATGCGACTGATGACTATTGCAATGAAACTGGAAAGTAATTAACAAATTGTAAAGTAAATAGTTGGTTTACTTCATTTTATTTTGTTAAACTTTATTTTTCTTCTAAGTCATTTACTTATGTTTTATTTTTTAATCTTTAAGTATTATTCTGTTTAGTTACTTTAATTTTATACACCTCACAGTTCATGTTGTTCTTTATAAATATTTATTTTTTTATAATTATAATTAAAATTTTATGGAAAATTGATGCTTTAATATTTTGTAGTACAAGACTTACTTCAAAGAGTTTTTAACACCTTTATGTTGAAATAATAAAAATAATATATGCTTAGTTCATGTACATATTTATTACACCCCTGCAATGGCGATTTGATATTTAGTATGCGAATAAAATAAGCCTACTTGCGAAATGATAACTTAAAAATAATTGTTAAAAACAAAGTATTTTAAATTTATTTATGTAAATGGATTTTAAATCTGTCTCTCTATTTTGAAATATTGCAAGCCTAATGTTTTGTATAATAAATTCCACTCAGAGTTAATCTATTCATAATTATATCTAAAAAATATGTCTAGTGGATCAATGCTTTTATTCAATACTGTACTTAAATTTTACTAAAAATAGATATTGTTTGTTTTAAAATCATTTTTTAAAATTCTAGTTTTGAGATGCGGAGGCTTTGAATGCATAATTTTTAAACTTGTAATTAAAAATACTCAGCCAAATCTCTAAATATATGAAAATGGATAATGGACTTCTGTACTCTAGTAATAAAAATATATTACAATATTATTATTTATTTATATACTAAATGATAAAACAACCTTTAGATGTGTAAGTTATAATATATACCAGGGATGGAGAACCAATAGCATGTATGCCACAAGTGGCATGTTTGAAAATTTTGGTGGTACACACAAAAACAAAATGGTTTTTGTATAAGATATCTTATTTGATAAAAATGAATTGAAAATTATTATTAATTTACACTTAAGTCTCGTTACCTATTTAAGAAATATTTTTTTGTGACTTTGTGGCACATACCTCAAAAAAGGTTCGCCATCCCTGATTAATGCTATATTATACAAATATATTTTTTTCAGTAATAAAACTATAATTATGGACAATTTGGATGACTCGGAGACCAATGCTAAAATATCAGATTCAGCATATTCAAACAGCTGTAGTAACAGCCAATCCAGAAGAAGGTAAGTGTTGAGGACAAGAATAATAAATACTAATAGCTTTATGCTGTGTCGCATATAGCAGGGTAGACCATTAAGACACTTCCGTTCCCTACTTTCGATCAATTTCTTGAGGCATTGCATGTTAAGTGGTCTAAATTAAAGGTAATATTTCATTCCCCGGAGTGGGTATCGAACCCACAATGTTGGCGCTTACAGTCACATGCTTGTGCCCCTGCGCCTCAACGGCCTCAAATAACTACTACTTGAATACTTATGTTATGTATTTATTCATTATTTATTTCATTTATTAATAAATGTTACACAATGGAAGAGAAAAATACAATAGTATACATAACACTGGGAACACTACATGCATGTAGTAGTATGTGACATGAAATACAGGTATGGATAAACATAGTGAAATGAAAAAAAAGCCTACGACTAAACTGTTGAGGTATCTTGATTAATTTCTTTAGTGATTATGCTGTTCCCGTAAAAGAAGCGCTGACGCTTCGACTCTATATACATATTGTAATTTGAGAATTTATAAATAAGATATAAGTATTATAGTGAAGATTCATTTAAAACCGTTCTGTAGTTTTTACATGAAATTAGAATAAACATCCATCCTTACAAACTTTCACATTTATAATATTAGCAGGATAGGAAAATATCTATATAACATTTTATTAAAATATATATGTTTATTACTCAGTCACAGTTCCAAGTCTACGCATTCTGGAAGTAATTCAAGTGGAAGCAGTGGTTATGGCGGTAAGCCTTCCACTTCTGGATATAGGTAAGTAAACAGATATTAACTTATTATATTATAATATTTTTTATTAAAAGAAGCATATGTGTGACAATTTAATAATTTATTTATTTATTCATATATATAACAGAGAATTGTCTATTCTGCGTCTTAGCATAGATGTAGAGATTTACCTACTTTATATTTATAACTAGTTTTAAGACTGCACACAGCAGGATAGGCAGAGGGAACCTAGTGTTAAGACACTCCGTTCTTCACTTTCTGCCGAATTCTAGAGCATTGCATGTTGAGTGGCAGAACTCAACACCGCGTTTTGCCTCGACATCAGAGCGAAGAAATGGAAATATAAACGTAAATAAATATTCCATATTCCTCGAGTGGGAATCGAACCCTGGTGCCGCCGCGCCACGACGGCCTCATGATACATTAAGATATTATAAAAAGGAATTATGTGTAAATTTTCTATGGAAAACTACATTTTTGTTTTATTCTAAATCAGCATATTTTAGAGATTAATTGTGCACTTGAATTTCTGTTTATATAAATGCATTGGTTAGAGTACTATCGTACTAACTATTCTATATGAAGCTAGGTACTGTAATATGTATGCATATCGTCGTCAGTTTAGAGCGTCACAAATAAATTACTTCCTCTACCTCTGGAATACATTTAATTTAAATTTTATTTTAGCAACAACTTAGGCCAACCGCCAGAAAAAAGAACTAAAGACAAGGAAGCTAAGAAAAAGAAGAAAGTGAAGATCGAGACAAACCCTACAGAAACAAAGAAAGAAAATGAATGGCCTCCTGCGCCCGTCTTTGAATCACCGAAAGAAGATATTAAAGATGGTGGGTGATACAAACTAATATTTTCGGTTGTTATGTTAAGTAGGTATTTTACGAAACGAAAACTCATTTATAAGTGAAATATTGTAATATGTTTTTATGTTTTTCAATTCTCAAACAAATAGAAATTATTAAATTTTAAGCAACTTTTTGGGTGGAATTTTAATTAAAAAAAAAAATTGAGTGCTTTAGGCGCACCGTTGAATATAATAACAAAAAACATTGTTTTCAGGAAAGTTTCTTTTTATATGAACATACTCAAACGAAAGATATAAACATATTGTTATTATTACAGAAGTTGCAGATCCGTTGCTTTCGATTATCTCAATTCTAAATTTCGGGGCTTATTAGAGACACTTTCGAATCTCATTTTGTGTAAGGTAAAGTACAAAAGTTACGTAAAAATGACATATGGACATTTGATTTGGTATGTAAAAAGGAATTTCTGTTCTGTTCTGTTAAAAAGGAGTTTCGATGGTGGTGGGGTGGTTTTTTTCAGATTTCTAGATATATAGCAAGTGGATAGTAGGTTCATGTTTATCTTCCGTATATTATTGTTCTGCAGTTGCTCGTACACCCCCAACGTCGACCGTACAAGTGGAGAAAGGCCCTGAAAGTATGGAAATAATAAGTCCAGAGAAAACTTGTGGAAAAGACGAAGTAATTTATATTTTTATTATTTTTTTTTCTATAATTAAGGCTCCAATCTTAAAAATAACTTTTAATTAGTCTAACTACACTACACAACTACTACATATAGTTTACTTAATTTTACTTGCATTATACACTAAATTTATAATATACATAGAGTTTTATTTACTTTTACTTGACTTAACACTCTTATTTATAGACTTAAGGAGCATGTTTAATAATTATAAATAGCATTTATTAAGATATAAAACGTAACGTTTAGTACTTTTAAAGATATACTATAAACCGACTTTTTTCTTTTAGTCAAGTTCCTGTAATATACCAATTCCGGTATCAGCGCATGTAACTAGCAGAAGGAATTCAGTACATTCTTCAGTAAGTTCAATAATTTGTTTATTCGATAATGCTTACTTAATATTTTTTTACAATGATGTAGTGTACCTAATGCATTTAAGTAATAATTAAACAGAGATGCCAATAATCTACCTTATTTTTTAAAATAAAAGGTAATGAATGTGAATGAATGTGAAGATGTGAAAGGTATGTGAATTATTGTCAAAGTATCTAATAAATATTGTACTTAAATCTTGATTTTTTAAGTAGCCATATTCTCATGCTGAATAAATTCAATATTCGATTATACGGTTTTCCGATTATAATATGTACATTTTTTTTAATTTTAGTTTCATATTTTCGATAATTAGATATATTCTAGGTGTAATATATTATGCTTGTTATTGCTTCTAATTGCGGCGACACTTATTCTTACTTTTTTAAAATTATTTGTAAGAAATATAAAAATATCGAAAAATATCATGAATATTTTTTTAGGATGGTTTCTCATGTGTCATATCTATGCAAGATGGAGTGGTCATGTATACAGCATCTTCCATCACTACCGCCCTCGGATTTCCTAAGGACATGTGGGTTGGCAGATCGTTCATAGATTTTGTTCATCCCAGGGTGGGTATTTTATTTAATTTTCAAACATTTCTTTAATTAATCTAATAATTAACATATGATACTGTATGTTATATAATCGTAAGTTCATATATACCATATAAAGGTACTCTCACCTTTGTTCCTTCGATGACAATTTGTAGATTTGATTAAACTTACTATTGTCTATTAATATGAATTCTGGCCTTTCAGTTTCATGACTTATTTAAGGCGGAATATTCTTTGTAATATTTATACTATGTGCAAGTCCCGCTGCGTTCAAACTTTTATACATTTTCTAAAAAAACTTTCTTCTAAAGTTAGACATATTTTTCGTTATTACTCATGTGTTAATATATTCACAGGATCGCAGCACATTCGCGTCGCAAATCACCAGAGGCCTGGCAGTTCCGAAAAATGTTAATGGTACGCAAGCGAAAGGTAATTTTTTCAATTCAATCCACCGTGCCAACTCACTGTATTTTTTGCTTTCAGCCATTGCATGCAGTATGTTATGTTTGCGTTCTGGTTAGTGTTTGTCAGGTAAATGTGTTTTATATGAAACTAGCAACCGCCCGCAACACCGTTAGTGTGGACTTTATTACCCGTGCCATGTTGACCATTACCATCCGCTGCGAAGAGAACTTAGACTCCAGACACTCCGTCCTCAGCTTACCTTCTAAATGCGAGTCAATGCGTGTTGAGTTCCCTCCGATCTCAAGAAAATCTAATCCTCAAAATCCCCTCTCATTCATCTTCCTATTTCACCAACTCCTTTACAGTCATGGCCCCTAGATTATGGAATTCCCTTCCTATCAATGTTAGACGCTCTAAGGGCCTCAAACGTTTTAAGTCTCTGCTTAAAGCTCACTACTCTTCTCTGTAATAATTTTGACTTTCTTTTTTTTGTACTTACTGTTATGTTCTGTTTTTTTCTTTTATTTTAATTTTTTTTCACTATCATATATATTTTTTATTTTAACTATATATGTATGTGCTTAATAATAATTCTATGTTTTATATGTTAATTAGCAATATAATGTTATGTATATATATATATATATATATATATATATATATATATATATATATATGTATGTATGTATGTATGTGTATATTTATGTATGTATAAGTATTTTATATACTATTAAGTACACCGCCTACCGATTTACATACTCCTACACCTTAAAGTAGCCTGGAAGATATCGCTTATGGCGATAAGTATCTTTTCTTACTTCTCTTTCTCTACAATAAAGTATTATTATTATTATCAATTGCCAATAAGCGCGACGACTCCATCTATTTACAGACACTATGCAATTGTCAGTTGTCTAACATGTGTTTTTTTATGTCCAGCAGCGCCTGTTTTAGGCAATCATGTATGCTCGATGGTTTGTCGTATAAGACGATACAGGGGGCTCTCTTCAGGGTTTGGAGTGAAAGATAGAATGGTGACGTTCATGCCTTTCATGTTGAAATTTTACTTTAAGAACATCAATGATGAAGAGGGACATGTGATCTATCTAGTGATACAGGCAACGCCGTTTTTTTCCGCTTTCAAATGTAAGTATCGATATTTTAGTATACGATAAGATTGTTTGTGATTGTAAATTAATATGGTTTTTTTTTATGTATTTTTTTTATTAAACGTTGGACACGTTATATGCTTAAAATATATTGGATACGTTTAATAAATAACGTTTTTAAAATACGAGTAAAACTGTGCGGAAAGACAGCTTGAATCGTGTAACAAGTTTAGACTTAGTCAATTACTTGACTAGTCAAAGTCCAATAGATTATATTTAAAATAAGTCCAGTGGTAATAAGTCCAATGGTAATTAAGTTTTTCTTGTATTTTGTTACCGAAGAAGCCTACAAAGCGAAAAACATGGATTTAGTGACACGCACGTGTCTATTCACGTTTATCTGCAGCTGCCGATACGATCCACCACCCACACCCACACAACACCCACTTGTGTTGACTTGCCCTTTCCTTAATTCATAGTCTATATTAAACTCTTTATATAAATGTTGTACACGTTTACGTGCATGAGGTATATAATATTTATTTTTTATTAGCTTCACGCTCTATCCCGCACACAGCAGGATAGGCAGAGGGAACCTAGGAACCTAGTGTTAAGATACTCTGTTCCCCATTAAGACACTCCCGTTCCCCACTTTCCGCCGAAGTTTTGCGTGTTGAGCGGCGGAACTTAACGTCGCGCTTTGCCGCGCTTTACCAAGGCGAGAAAATGAAAATTCGTTAATAAGTGAAATAACGTAAAGCTCCTTTAAAATTTACTTACTAAAAAAGGTTTTAAAGAAAACAATATATAAAACACTACATACTCTGTCTGGTCCTATACCAGAGTAAAAGATTAATAGTCATATTGGCTTAGAATATATTTTATTTATCTTAGAAATTAGAATATAGTTTTTCTATTTAATTTCATACAATATTATCCGACTTTCAGCGCCAAACGAAGCAATATCAAACGCTGTACCGTTCATTATAAGGCATTCTTCAAGTGGTAGCTTGGAATATATAGATCCTGAATCAGTTCCATACCTTGGCTACTTGCCCCAGGATATTGTTGAGAAGGATGCCTTGCAATTGTATCATCCAGCGGATTTGGTCTACTTACGCCAAGTATACGAGACGATTGTCAAGGAAGGAGTTGTCTCGAGGTCGAAACCTTATAGGTATGTATTATTTACATAGATTATATTAGATTATATTTAAATTGTTTTCATTGCTCCGATCTGGTGGGCAAAGTCTGAAAAATGTACGTATATTTGATAATAACGTCGGCTTAGTGTATGAACCTGCAAAATATTTTCATTTGCCGTTTTTTCTTTTTCGTTATACACATTTTTATACCATTCGAAAGTGCAAACGTAAAAGTCAAAGTTGACCTTTATTGTATTTCATATAGTAGAAAATACAAATTAATTTTTAAACCTTTAAAAACATTTTGATAATGGATATATTTATTGCATTAAATTTATATAAATAAAAAAAAAATGAGGTCGTCGTGGCGCAGCAGCACAAGGGTGTGACTGTAACGCGACGGTTGTGGGTTCGATCCCCACTCGAGGAAGTGAAATATTTATTTACGTTTATATTTCCATTTCTTCGATCTGCCTACTCTGCTGTAAGCGGGGTACAGCGTCAAGCTGATTTATCTTATATACACTACCTAGTAGTACGGTACTAGTATTGTAGTTTTCTTTTGTCACCGCGCAATGTCTCGAAAATTAGACGGCGCGCGACTAATATACCTAGTATTAATTACAGTATTTAAACTCTATGCTTAAAATTCAAATACTTATAAAAGATTTTAATAAACCCATTTATATACAGGATGATGGCTCAAAATGGACATTATTTAAAATTAGAAACAGAGTGGTCATCATTTATTAATCCTTGGTCAAAAAAGCTGGAATTTGTCATAGGAAAACATTTTATAACTGAGGTAAGTGACGTTACTAATGGTACGAAATTATGACATAATATAGTAATTTTATAGGGGGCGCAGTGTGACTGTAAACACGACTGGTCGAGGGTTCGATTTCCACTTGAGGAAATGAAGTATTTGTTTAATTTTATATGTCAATTTTTTCGCTCTGGTGTCGAGGCAAATGCCACTCAACACGCAATGCCTCCAGAATTCGGCGGAAAGTGGGGAACGCAGTGTTTTAACACTAGGTTCTCTCTGTCTAACTGGTTGTGTAACGGGATATAGCTTGAAGCTGATTTGCTTTTGACTACATACAATAATTGTTTTTTAATGAACAAAATTTTAATGACTTCTTACGTTTTTCTACACAAATTGAAGGAAGTTCATGGAGAAAATAAAGTTACAACATATTTTATATTTTTAGGGACCAATAAACCCTGACGTATTCCAATCACCGGATTCTGAGAACAATTTAAAACTGTCAGAAGAAGAGAAAAATATGGCGCAGACTCTGAGACAAAACATAACCAGGATTATGAATGAGGTAAGTTTTATGACGTTTATCTTTACAACAGTATTACAAGATATTCGTGCCATATTTTTTTTTTTTTTTTTTTTTTTTTTTTTTTTTTTTTTTTTTTATTTTTTTTTTTTTTTTTTTATTTTTTTTTTTTTTTTTTTTTTTTTTTTTAATTATTATTATTATTATTATTATTATTTTTACATATATTATTATAGTATTTTGTATAATTATTATAGTCTTTTGTATAATTATTATGTATATAGGTGTGGAATTTTAGATTTGGCCTGGCTTATGCAGAACGCCTTCCTTAAGTTTTTGGATCAGTGCCTCTATCACCCTATCGTCTCTTTGTGACATTGCCCCTTTTAGGTTCGCCTCCACCACCTCCGTAAATGAAGCGCCCACCGCTCGGCTGATGAAGTTGCCTATTGCGTCACCGCCATCGTCAGAGTAATAGACACAGGTGTTGGTGTGTCTCGTCACTGCGACGACTGCGTGAGAGACGCTCTCATGTACTCGGATCCGTGCGCGTCCGGTTCGGACGATGACGACGTCTGCGAAGGTCTGCCCCTGGGCCTCATGGATAGTCATGACTCGCGAACCTGCTCCAGCTCCATATCCCTGGTCTTTCAGCTGCCTCTTCTCCTCCTGCGTGTGGACCAGATATAGGGTGCCGTCGTTACAGTGTGGTATTCGCGCGTCGGTGTATCCGAGAACCTTTAGGGAGTGGACAATGGGGCTTGCGGAGTAAATGCTGTTATATACTCCGGCGAGGGCATAGGCGACGTCCATTGGGCTCCGATGTGTGCAAGGCAACTCGCATGTGATGTTGGTTGTCAAGCTAGGCCTACAGTACCTTAATTCGAATAGATTTTGTCTGTCGATGTAAGGCAGCTGATTGATATCTCCGATGAGTGTGACCTCGTTCGCTCCTGACAGTCTGGCCGCCATAACAATGGCCCCGAAGTGGTTCATGAGGGCTTCGTCCACCGTTAGCCGGTTTATAGCTATTCCCTCATGAAAACCGTTGACTAAGATCGAGGCCATTGTTCGCACTCTCTTTGTCGCTTTCGTGCCAAGGCGGTGCGCCAGCTTCTCTCTTAGATCTTTCGCGGCCTCTACTGTGGTTGTCGCTACTACTTCCGTGTCCTCATCGAAGTGCTTGATAATGTGAGTTGTCTTACCACACCCCGGAACCCCATTTACCCAGGAAAGTTTTGGTAGCTCCCAATTCACGAAGGCTGCGCCCGGCTCAGGATCGCTTGAAATGGCGTTTGCCATTCCGAGTATCCTATCGTCCAGCATCACCCTCGTGCATTCGGCCACTACTACCACTTGGTCGCTCTCTGATGTTAGGAATTTGGGGGGATCGTCTACTCTTTCACTTTCGACCAGGCCTATAAAGCCCTTGGTGCTGCTATAGGCCGCCATGTACTGTCCCGTCATGCTTCCGTGAATGACACGGGAGCTGACGTTGTCATAGATGGCGGCTTTGGCTTCATCGAGTTCTACTTCCAGGAGTTTGAAGTTCCCTCTCTGGAAAGTCTGAAGGATCTTTTTACAGACATTGGTGTTTACCTCGCGGGTTGCCTTTAATGTGGCTAAGAACTCGATGAACGCATTTATAGCATGCTCCTTTGGGCTTCTGGCCATTTTTAGGTCAGGTAGTGTTATGTTGCCCCTGCTGTGCTCTAGTACGCCTTCGCGGTGTCCTTTTTGTTCCCGTTGATTTCGGGTATCGAAAAAGGCTTTGACCTCTCTCTCTTGCGTGCTAGTTTGGCGCGCAGCCTTAGAGGCAGAGCATTTTGGGGTTTCTTTTTCCCTTGGAGCGACGACTCCCAGAATGGCCCTCGCCAAAGTCCTCGAGATGTTATGTTTGGGGGTGGGTGTGTTGGTCTTGCTTGTGGATGGCTCGGGGTACAGCTTCTCTTGCAGCCTCTCGGATCCGCTCTGCTTCGGCGTTTCGGTTGGAGCCTCTGTTGAGGGGGAAGGTAGATGTTTCTTTGCCTTTAGGAAGTCAAGGCATTCCCCCCTGTCTTCGTAGACGACTAGCTGGTGTTTGTGGGCGACCTTGAGGCATTCGTAGTAGTTTGCTATGCTGCCTCTATAAGGTTCTACCCTCATTGCGTCTACGCTTATGGTCTTAGGGGCTCCTTGCGGCGTGCATTCCCGAACTCTTCGGAGGATCGAGTCAAGTTGGGCAAAGGGAGATTTCTCCCCACATTCGAGCAATGCGATCACTTTGTTCTGTGACCGCAGTATTCGGCAGGGGGGTTCAGCCAGCCTTTGCCATGTCAGTGAGTCTATTTTTGCTGACCTCACCGATGTTTTACTCGTGCTTCCTTTGAGTAGGGCTGCTAGTCCTGGTGAAATTTGGACTCTATCCGGCGGTTCCGAGCGACTGAAAGCTATTCCCACCCTTTCTGATTCCTCGGCCATGAACAAGGCTACGCTCCTGACCCTTATTCCGGGTTGTCCGTCCGCTGCCTTCTCATTTAGCATTGCCGTCACGTTGGTTGTGGCCAGTGTTGGTGGATTGTGCTGTGGCGGGTTTACTTTTGTGGTTAGTTTTTTCCACTTCTTTGGCAGGCCTCCTGTGGTCTTTTTGAGGGAGGCCAGTAGTTTATTTATTGTTGGTTTTGTTGGTATTGTTGGTGTGGGAGAAGCAGGTGTCGAGTGTGTTTGTTGGATTGGTACGGGGATTGGAAGTGGTGCGGAAGTTGGTATCTGGGGAGCTTGTGGAAGCGGTGCAGGTGTTGTTGGTGGTGTGGGTACTGGTGTTTGGGAATTTTGTGTGAGTGGTGCAGGGGTTTGTGATGGTGCAGGTGCTGGTGTTTGGGATGTTTGTGAGGGTGGCGCGGGTATTGGCGCGGAGGGGGGAGCCACTAGCGAGCTGTTGCGTTTCGCGGCTGTTAAGATGGCTTTACGTGCGAAGGTGAGGAAAGGTGTCCTGGTGGCTTCTGATTCTAAGATGGTGTGGAGTGATTGCTGGTCTAGGTTTTTGTTGATGGTGACCTCCAGCATCGCTCGATCTGAGATTCGTGCCATATTCATGAAAGGAATAAAATATATTTTTTAACATAACGCTGTATTTCACACATAGAGGACACTTACTTAGTGTATTTTTCGAGGCTTGCGTGTCGAGAAGCGAAACTCAACGCCGGGATTTTGCCTTGGCACCAGAGCGAAGAAATGAAAATATTAAGAAATAATATTTAATTCTTTTCCTTGTCTGGGGAACGTACCCACAATCATCGCCACACGGTCGGGGTTTATGCCCCTGTACCATGACAGTCTCTGACTCGGCCTATGTGTAACACAATATTATACCTCGAATATAGGAATATGGACCAAGATTTATCTATTTTACACATTGCCTTTAGTACAGCAGGCATTCTATACAATCCCTAGGAATTTTATTCATTACCTTGATAAAATATGTGAATATTTGATAATGGACAATATCAGCCATAATATTTTATACATTAAGGTAATGTACGCCTCAGATATTGTATATAAGGCCAAAATTATACAGATTGCCTGTAACATTTTAAATACCATCCCAAAAAACCATAAATACTTTTAAAATGATATATAACAGTTTTATATTCATATTAAACTGCAAGACAATACAAAACAAGATAGATAAACCTTAAATGACCCATACTGTAAAATGTGGTTTTTGAATTATGCTACTTTTATATTTAACATACGATATGTATCCAAAATGTAAGGAGATATCTAAATATCACACCTATCTATATATATAAATTACTATGTTGATATGTAACATAATACTGTTTAGTGTACTTAAACTAATGACTTCATCTTAATTCATTAGAAATGATAATCGTTCGAGTATTTAGTTACAAGAAATTTTTGTCTCCCGGTGCACATATTTCATAGAATGTTTAGATTAAAAACATCCTTACTTATTGATGACTCCACAAAAGCTTGCATTCGTTTGAATCTTTTAGTCGTACATTTGACACGGGGCTTCTTAAACGCATCTTATAAAAAATATTAATAAAAATGTTGTTTGTAAAATTTAAGCTGTCCTGTTATGTCTGTATTAGAGTTATATTTTTAATTAAAATTTATGAAACTATATGTAGGTTTGATTTCCGCTCGGGGGAATCATTTATTTTAGTTTCCTTGCAAAATGTGCAAATTAGAATTGAAAATTGGGCGGTTCTTGGGGAACGGATTGTTCTAACACTAGATTCCCTTTACCTACCCCGCGGATACAGTGTGACGCTAAAAAAAATATTTTACGAGTATGTTAAGGACTTTCTGTATAGAAAAATATATATATATTTTATGTTTCAGGCTTTGACTAAACCAGCGGAGGCTGCCAAACAGCAAATGAGCCAGAGGTGTCAGGATCTGGCGTCCTTCATGGAGACATTAATGGAGGACACGCCTAAAGGAGATGAAGAACTTAGATTGGAAATTCATGATCCTGATCACAGTTGTTACGTGAGTGACCCTGCTTTGCCTGTAAATCCTGCCTTTTTCGATTTTTTTGTGTAATTACTTATTTGACATGTCCTGTTAAGATATGTTTTCAAATAAGCTAAGTTGTTTAAATAAATGGCCGTAAGAAAGTTTTCTTGAAATAGTAAATAATTTCAAAATATTACAAAAATCTGACTATAGAAGTTACAATTAAACGCAATGTTCGTACTATCGTTGCGTTTGGTGGGTTCTCTTTATTGTGAAGGTAATCTTAAGAAGCAAAGGTAGTTTGTTGTGGATATGGATCGATGTAAACAAAAAAAAATAAATAAGAGACACAATTTTTTAGTTTCGTTTTTCGCGAAAATATGTAATTGAGAATTACTGTTCTTATATTCTAAAGTGTTTATTTAATTTAATAAATTAATTTGTTATATTTAAACTTATAAAAATACTTGTTGTAATTACTTGTCAAACAAATGCGACAGTTGTGAAACGGAGTGTCTTAACACTAGCTTTCCCCACTTAAAAATTTAGATCTCATTACTGAAATAAGATATTGCGGCATCTTTTAATTTCAATTAAAATTTTAATGTTACTTTATAATGTTTGTTATCACTAGATATAATAACTATCTCATGGTATTTGCTTATGTGCGCAGGAACGTGACTCCGTGATGCTCGGTGGTATATCACCTCATCACGACTACAATGACAGCAAATCCAGTACCGAAACGCCGATAAGCTACAATCAGCTTAATTACAATGAAAACTTACAAAGGTAATGTGAATAATACTCATAAAATAGATGTGATATATTTATCTCTTTTTATATTTTAGGAGACAAATTTGGAACTTGTTATATTCGACAGTGGAAAATTATTGTTAATCCTGTTTCTGATCAATTTTCGTGACATTGTGTGTTGAGTGGTAAATCGTGAGCGCTTTATGTCGTTACTGGGATAAAGAAATGAAAATAATTCATTTCTCGAGTGGGTCTCGAACTCGCAACCATCGCAAACCAAGATAGATATTTTTTTATATTTGTGCTCATCTCGAACATAGCAGGGTAGGCAGAGGGAACCTGGGAATCTAACATCCGTTCCACACATTCATTGATGACACACGACAGATTGGATCGAACCCCCAATCTGTCAAGTTTACAGTCGCACGCTTGTGCCCTGCATCACGACTATAGACTGATTTTTTAAAATTATATTAACTCATTAAATCATTACTCTCGTCAGATATTTTGATAGTCACGAACCTTTTGAAGAATACACCGTGCCGTTGCCTGATACGAAAATGGACATGAAGAAGCCTGGAGGTGCTAGTAGGTAGGTACAGCTACATATATTTTATATTTATTAAAATAAGATAAAATTAATATTTATAGTTTATTATATACATACAAAGGATCATTAATTTAAGAGAATTGTATATAAAAAATCAACTGTAGATCTGGAGTGATTGTGAGTGTAAGAATTTAGGAGGCAATTTTATTACAATTTTTAAAAAATCTTGGCTTTATTCTAATTTCGCTATACCAAAATGGATATTTTATGGAATATAATCAAATAGACCATTTAGACTACAATTGCTACCTAAGTCCCTTGGAACAGTGGATCTATAGAATTTCTTTATTTTTCCTTTGACAGACACGTGGTCTTCACATTTTGTGGCTGATATATTTGTGGATTTTGCTTAGTCACATTATTTACGACGGGATCCTAAATCTATATATGTAAATGAATTAAGACAGGGAACCTAATGTTAAGACAATCTGTGTTCCGCTTTCGTTAGAATTTTCGAGTCATTATGTATTAAGCGGCCTTCCAGCGGCCGGCCAGCGGGAAGTCAAGGCCGCGTATTGTCTTGTTACCACAGCGAGGAAGTGAAAATAATTAATTTCCCCAAAACATCAGACTATGTTGTGCTGCCGCGCTACGGCGGCCTTTATTAATTGATGATATTATAATTTCAGCAATTTCTTATCATCAATGGGATGTAGTTCAGGGGATTATGTCGAAGGTACCAGTATGTCGGACTCCAGCGCTGTCGTCCTAGCAAGTTGTAGTCAAACCAGCATGGACGACTACCATCAAGTTCGGCTAACCGAGTCCTTACTAAGCAAGTTAGTGTTTTTATAATTACTATTCTTCATGACATCTTTTTTAATATATAATTCTTCTGTATGTGCGTTTGTCACCCTATTATTCCTCAACGACTGGACCGAATTGCATGAGATTGTATGTATTTGAATGAGTTTTGGACCTGGTATGGTCGTATCCTGATATGTCTGGGTGTCAATGTACTTGCGTATTTAAAAATACATATAAAAACAATTGAGAACTTTCACATGAATTTTATAAGCCTAAGTAATCGATTTGTACATTGTTAGATTTTTTTACATACGTTAAAACACCCAACTAGTAATAATGACTTTTGAATTTGTATTCTAAAAATATTGCTTTGTTTTAGGCATAACGCCGAAATGGAAAAGGAACTAGTAAAAATGCATCGGGAAAATAGATCAAGTAACAAAGGCGATAGAGATAAATCGTCAAACGAAACGAGACAGAAGAAAAAAGAGCATCTTGCAAGATGCAATGCGTTTTATCAACCTCCAACTGCGGCATTGTCAACTTTAGAATCCCAGGTATGATAAATGCTAAGAGAGAAGAAATTTTGTTATTTTTTGGATGAATTTGAAGTGTGTAAATGTGAATTTTATTTGACAAAGAATGAATTTGAGGTTCAAAAAGGTTAATTTCATGAGTTACATATGTGTGTATTTATTAAATATCATATTTAATTAATAACGACCATATTACATATGATTAAAATAACAAGAAACATGTGCATGTTGAATAATTAAATGTCTTATTGATTTATTTATTGTAAACAATATATCTAATTATGTGTTGTGTTAGTAATTACATAAATAAATTATGAATTAATTTCTGTTTTAAGTAGACAAGTTATTGGGCAGTCGTGACGCAGAAGAACAGCGTCTGTAAATGCAGTTGTGACTTCGATCTCCACTCGAAGAAATTAATTATTTTTAATTTCTTCGCTCTGGCAGAGCACAAAACTCGTTGAGTTCCGCTACTCAACACGCAATATCTCCATTTTTTTTCAGTGAAAGTAAAAATACTAAAACGATATATAATTAATTATATATATTTCATATTTAGCCTCACGGTATTAAGAGAGCTTCAAAGCAGTTAGAAGAACCAAGTGGACACAAGCATCGGTGCTCACCTCCACGACTTCGAAGAAGGCAAAGCCCAAATTTAGTTAATGTTTCTCAGCCTACAACTGTCTCTCCAACCGGTAAGTTGATTATTTATTAAATATAGACAATATATCTATATATATAAAAGGACTTGTCCTCACTGACTGAGGTAAGACGCACGCACAGCCGTAACCGCTGTGCGTAGAAACGTGAAATTTGGACAGATGTTTACTTTCGTAATCTGGACATCCACTAAGAAGGGATTTAGAAAAATTTTAACCCTAAAGGGGTGAAATAGGGGTTCAAAGTTTGTATGGAAAAAAAATTAAATCGGCACCGATTTTTATAAAATTTGAAATTTAGATTTTTAAAAGTATTTAATTGAACACGTGTTTCATCGTTTTCTAGAATTCTCCCCCTAAGGGTGCAAATAAGGGGTTGAAAGTTTGTATGGGAAAATTCTTAAATCGCCACCGATTTTTATAAAATTTGATATTTAGACTCTTAAAAATATTTTATTGAACACATGTTTCATGAGTTATTAGAATTCACCCTTAACTACGCAAGCGAAGCTGCGCGCGTCCGCTAGTATTCAATAAGAATAATGTATTGTCTACATTGATTAATACAAAAAATAGTTTATTTTTAATGTTATTGTTAGCATCTAACAAGTTTATTGGCGCAGCGGCAAATGGGTGTAACTGTAACGCGATGGTTGTGGATTCGATCCCCACTCGAGGAAGTGAATGAAATATTTATTTACGTTTATATTTTCCATTTGTTCGCTCTGGTGTAGAGGCACGGCGTTGAGTTCTGCCACTCAACACACAATGTCTCCAGAATTTGGTAGGAAGTGGGGAACGGAGTGTCTTAACACTAGGTTACCTTTGCCTACCCTCCTGTGTGCGGGATACAGCGTGAAGTTGATTTGATTTTAGATTTTTTTTTATCTAACAATAAAACACATATATTTTACATTTGATCTCTTACGATGGATTTGGAAAATAATAACGATCCATTTTATATTTTTTTACAAAATTATAAAATTCGATTCGGTTTAGTTTTTGTTTTCCATTCCACGGACAATTTTATATATTAGTTAATCTTAACAACTAATTTCTTATATTAATAAAATGTAATATTAACCTAAGTTAAATTATCAAGAATTGAAGATCCTTAAATTGCCACCAAAGAAAGAAATAACTAAATAAATTAAAAACGTCGTTATTTGAAAGGTTTATTATATTTTGTTGTCAATATTTTTTAAACTTTTTAAAATTTCTTGTTAACTTTCCATTTAAATGTATACATACCTAAATAGTGAATTAAATTATATTAAACATAATTTTCAGTGAGTTCACCTTGGGCAGGGAATTCTGTGAATGGTATGAATACATTCATACTTGGTCTGGGAATACCACAACAAATGTCAATAATGAGCCCCATGCACGTGCCAGGTAAGCAATATGGAGTTACAAGTCGCTAATCTCACGAACTACTGGTTCAATTTGAAAAAATCTTTTTGTATTGCATAATCAATTTATTGACAAAAGTATAGGCTATGTTACATGACGTTTATTGCTTTGATGTAACACACTGTACCTACCGACACTTAAGTTACCTCGGACATTTCCATTTAACAAAAATATTAAATAAAAAAACCCCAACATAAGTGTTAAAAGTAAATAAAATATGAAATTATAAGTCGATCAGATCAATGGAATTTGTGTACACCCTATCATCAACTAGAAAAGAGCTGATGATATAGAATCGACTGAAAATATTTTTTTTAACACTTATGACACTTACGATTAAGTCATTTTCCTAACAAAAAAACGACATCACAATCGGTTCATCCATTTCGTAGCTACGAAAGTCACTCAGTATATATACGTGCTAGACTATAAAATTTAAATGTATTTAATATATGATTTACAAAGGCATTTAAAAACTATTAAGCAAAGAAAACATTATAATAACAACGTCATTACGTATATTATTTACAAACATTGCAACACTTACAAATTTGATATTTGTTTTATTTTGATATATTAAATATTATACCTTTATGCAAAAGGTATAAAATTATATACAATTTTATGTAATGATATTATAATTTACTTTAGACAAATTGTGTTATTATATATACGATAAAGTTTCCAGTAAGTAAGTAGTAAGGCGCCATGGCTCCGAGGCATTGTTTTTGCTTGTAAACGGTACGGTTGTGGGTTCGATTTCTGCTCGAGTTACTAATACTATTTTTACAATTTTATCCCTGCAACAAGACAAAAGTGAAGACAAAAGGGAAGACACTTCACACAAGGTTCGCTCTCCTACCCCTACCCTAATGAAATATGCGGGTTACAGCGTGAATATTTTAGCGCTTTTAATTAAAAAAAGTTATTTAAAATAAATTAACTTATTACAGGCATGTTTCCAATGTACTATTCTCCAGCGGTTAATCGACCTATATCTACAACCGAGGCCAGCAGTGGCAATGTCAATACGACACAATTCCAAGGATTTGCACGTAAGTTCCATTGATTTCTAGTATTTTCTTTTTATCTCTTCGTTTCACTTTCTAGCTGGGCAGGACGGACGGACGGATTGTGTTAATACCTTTTTTTTGTTGACGCACTACCCAAATTACGAGATATTGCATGTTAAATGGCGGAACACAATGTCGCACTTTGACTTGTTACCAGAGCAATGTAATGAAAGTAATTCACTACCCCGAGTGGGTATCGAACCCACAATCGTCACGCTTTCGACGTCTTTATTTATGTTATATTATATAAAAATACTCTATAATCTATACTAATATAATAAAGCGGAAGAGTTTGTTTGTTTGTTTGTTTGTTTGTTTGTTTGTTTGAACGCTAAGATCTCTGGATCTACTGG
>JAKRZM010001276.1:622947-752196 GCA_036379175.1 Heliconius cydno galanthus
TTAAACAATTTTAATAAGAGGTTTGAACGTTATTTAGATTTATAATAAATAGGTAATTGCGTGAAAAAGAACGCGAGATATCGTTCTTTCTCGTTCGGTTTTGTTTTGACGAATGAAAAGTAGAAGTTTGGCAACGCTTAGTAGTATTTTTGTAGTAGTATGTGTATGTGTGCGTCACACGAAATACAGGTATGGAGAAAAATCGTGAAATGAAAAAAAAATCCTACGTCCAAACTGTTGAGGCATCTTGATTAATTTCTTTAGCTTCGGGTTTGAAATTTTTTACCCTATATGCAGTTTCAATTAAAGAAGCGCAGCCTCTTCCACCCTGTATATATATTCATACTAGTGGCCCGCTCGCGGTTTCGCCCGTTTAAACAAGACAATTATTTATTTATTTCTATTTACTATTAAAAAAAAAAAGTTAGTTTCACGCTGTATCCCGCACACAGCAGGGTAGGCAGAGGGTACTAAGTGTCAAGACACTCCGTTCTCCACTTTCTGCAGAATTCTAGAGGCATTGCGTGTTGAGTGGCAGAACACAACGCCGCGCTTTGCCTCTTCACCAGAGATTTCACTTCCCACAACCGTAGCGTTACAGTCATCCCCTTGTTCCGCGGTGCCACGACGGCCTCAATTCTATCTATATTTTATATCTTTCTATCCTGGATTACTGTCATGTTCTAATAACATTATAATTTTAAACACAATGTCTATTTATTGAATTTCAGCTAATTCAATAAAACAGTTATTTTACATTAATGTAGTCAAAAAAAAAAATTATATTGATATAACTTTTTTATTCATGAACCAAATTGAAATAAGACAAACAACAAATGTCAAGGAAAGTTAGCCACAAACGAAATACTGCATTCAATTCGGTATCGGCCGTTTGTATCAGAATGGGTTATGGATCTCCAGAACGTAATTTTCCAAACATTTATATCTACTATATTTTTTTTCAGTGCCCTGCATGATGTTTGGCCAGGCTGTCTATGGATCGCCATTTATGTATTCATCGGTTGATCCCCAAGTGCATGCTATGCAACAGAATTTTGTAAATCCTAATATACAAAATTTTCAACCCCTGGGCCTTTCCGGCAGGAATTACGAAGAAGTGAGTTTTTTTTAAATATTTTATTTTGTACATAATATGGCAAAAGGGGCTTGCTTTATATTAACAAACTTGTAACATGTATTACATTATTTTATAAGAAGAGTTCTGTGAGAGAGAAATATTATATGTTGTTGACAAAATAATTTTATTTATATAGTAGTGGTTTAACATTGTTAATACGTTTCAAATCAGAGCTCTTCTTAGATTTTACATTTGATTTTGGCAACGGCTTTCAACAAATTATTATTATGAGCGTTTTTTTTTTCTAAATAATCTCCATATATAATTAGTTAAGTGTTTTGTAGTTTGTATACGTTTTATTTTGTTTTGTTTGATATTTATATTTTAAGATTATAATATGTAAGTTAATATAACTCGTGGACTTTAGGAATAAGTGAAATAGGTATCGGAACTATCTGATCATTTAAGGCGTAGGATATAAAATGGATTTAAAAATAAAGTTAAAAGAAATAAACATATTTTTTTATAAAGTTACTTAAAAGTAAGCCTAATTTATTGACATTTGAGAAAATCATACAATATATATTTTTTTAAAATAGAATTAATAGTTTTGTATTCGAACTTATTAAAAAATCCGTTTGTTTTCTACTTTATAAACATGTACATTTTTAATCACTAAATATGATGAGCATTTCAAATTACAATAAGGAATGCTTATTGTTTTTTTGTATATAATTTTGAGTGTTAAATAAAAATGTCAATTGCAAAATCAGTATCAATATTTATAGTAAATATATATAAATATTTACAGTTCTTTGCATATCCCCTTAATGTAGGGCACTATATATAAAATGAAATAGATTTTTTACGATAATTTCACTAGAGACACTAGACGATTGTGGACATGGTTACACCAAGGTGGTATTAGTCTGTTAGTCGATAATAAGTTTCGTATATAAGTATTGGCGATGGAAAATGACGGTATTTAACAATAAATATAATATCAACTGACAGACAAATGCTATACTTAATCAGTCAGCAACATTTTCTCTTGCACTTTTTTTTAATAATACTTACAAAAACTTAATTACGTCATGTACCTTGTGTGCAAGACTTAATTATGTTTTTTGTCATACACCGTACAAAGCTTACTCGCTTCAACTCATGTTAACATGCACACTTGCTTCTTGCATTAACATTAAAAAACTAATTTTATTTCCATTATCATATTTATATATGTATTTTATAAATATAGTATTATATATATTTTTCTGCATATAACGTTTGGCATTTTAATATTTGTGAACGTTTTATTGTTGTGTTAATTGTTTATTAAATTCGTCGATGCCAGTCGTGGGCCAGCGGCAGAAGCGTGTATTCGATTCCCATTCGAGGACATCAATATTCAATATTTAATTTTTTTCGCTCTGGTGCCACTCAACACGCAATGCCTCCAGAATTCGGCAGAATGTGGAGTGAGGAGTGTCTTAACACTAGGCACTGTGCCTCCGCATATAGCAGGGTAGGCTATATGCGGGTTGCTGCGTGAAGATGAAAAAAAAATCTTAAGAATAATAATACATGCCCTAATACTGAGCCCACCCATTACATTACAAAAGCAAAATTCATTCTCACATTAAAACTGCCACTATAACGTTGATATTCAGACATAATGGGTGGAATTTATTACTTTAATTGCTATATCACGTAACACCTCAACACGTCATAATTACTTCAAATAAGTACTCATTTAAAAATTATACAATAATACTGTCGCTTCGTCAGCTCATTTAACAAATGTTAACCCAAAAGCTTGATATATTTAAAATATTTTATAAGTCAATCGTATAATGAAAATACATCGCAGGCGTGTAAGCTTACTTTGCCAATGAAAACCGGCAAATGGTTTACCACGAACACCCGGCGAGAGAAGACTGCAGAATCACAATCAAATGTACAGGATGGGATAAAAACATGCGACGTCCGTCATTCTTCTGTTGGCACCTCTAATAGGGTATGGCATTGATGGAAACTTCCGTTTATATGTAGGGTAAACCAAAGCTTGCTCATTGAATTGAGTGGCGCAGTAGGGGATTCCCACTTTGCGTAATGTATTATTTATTATTTTCATTTTCTTCGCTCTGCATATATTGCTATTCGCTTTGCATCAAATCAGAAAATTCGCAAAATTCGGGCAAATCGCAAGCATTTTAGTAACTGCCATATATTTATGCATTTTTATAACGATGCCTTTAAAATCCTGAAGTGGGCAAGAGCTGTATGGTTTACCCTACTATTATTGTTATTTGATAGTTTAGCGTAAATACTGTCATCGATAACAATTTATTTAATTGTAATAATAGTATATTACAAGACCCGATCTTGTACTGGAACATTTCAACCTTGGAACTTACACTTGTCTAGACTACAAAGACGCTCCAAGTATTATTAGTTTTAGTATATTGATTTGATATTTTTTCATATGTTTGTTGTAAATATTTCACGTAACATCATATTTTCAATCGTACATTATTAGGCATATTTGAAATAAGGGGACATGACGAGCAACAGAAAACAATTATTTCTGAATATTAATGAAATCTAAATAAGTTATTCAAATTTAAATGTGTAAAATTATCATAATTTATATTTCAAAGTTCATTGCTAAAGTTCGTTCAATACCTCGTAGAGTTCGAGCGGCGGCTGCGACTTACAAGGTTTGGTAAGGAATTTTACTTCTGAAATGAGAACTTCATTCAATCATGTTCAGGTTAGAATAAGACAATGGGCCTAAATGTTATGTGGTCGTATATATGTTAGTAAATAATTTATTTTAGTTATGTGTTTTTGCTTAGTATTTATTTTATGCAATTATGTTACTTGTTGTTATGTTACTTGTTAATTATGGTACCTATAAAGCTTTCAGTAACTTGTATATAATGTTTCTAGTAACATGAACAAAAAGATGTGTGTTCAACAAGTGATCGTTACTCGCACGCAGGCATGCTGCTTAATATTATATCCCAGAGTATGACCGGCATGGTGGTTGTTTGATGAAGATCCTTGATAGAAATCACTTCCAAATTTCCAACTTTCTTATATATTTATATAAATTATATATATTTGTGGGTCTAAATTATTCGGATTTTCCCAAATTCCAATTATTCGTATCAGGACTATAGTAGATATGACAATGGGTTGTCAAGTTCAAATTCAAGTCACTTTTTATTCAAGTTACAAAACTATGTTTACTTATGATTTTGATATCATAAAATTAATAAATGATTATTGTAACCCTTCTTGACATAGGTAAGTTGATGTTCATACGCGCTCATGTCTACATTTTTTTTAAGATAAAACATCATTAGACGATATTCACAAGATATGTATATCGCATCTACTACCCTACTACCCACAGATATATAACAAATCAATTTCTACATGAAGTCAGCACATATAGCACAAGTAAATATGGTTTATTATAAATTATTCTATTTTTTTCGTATTTCTATTCGTATTCTAAAGTTATTATATTTGACATTTTTTCGATGTCGTCCACAGATAATCACTGAAAAATAACCATATTAATAGTATATTGTTGTTGTTGTTGTTGAACAAACAACTCTTGATACTTACATAGATGATAGGGCATCATGCACTATTGCCTTCCTTAGACGAGCTTTTCAGAATAAAAGTGAATTTTATTTTGTAATTACACTTTTTTTCGTATATTTAAATGATTGTTCATGCTTTTGCTTATTGTATTATTTCTGTTTTTTTTTCTCAAATTTGAAAATTAAATTTTTATCATAGTTAATATTCATCATTAAATAATATAAATAAGTGATAATTAGAGTTGTAAATGATGTTTTACGTATTACTTTATTAGCATAGTATATTTGCAATTAAGTAAATACTTTATTACTTGATTATTTTTAGACGGTATTGTTATATATTACACTGGCTGTCTTTCGACGTTTTGCCACTAATTGGTTGTGCAGTTTTAAAAAGTAATTTTTTAAAAAGTCTACATTTAACCGCAGTTTTTAGACCTAGGACTATATGACTATATTACGTGAAAATTGAACGAATGAAGGTCGCTTTATCAATCACTATCTTTTATGTTTACTTGGTCATGTCAAATTCTGCTCAGTTCCCGTTAGTTATGTCCTATTGATATTTATTTTTAATCGGTTGTATATATATACAAAATATACTTATTTTAACTCTTTTCCGTTAAAAAGGATAGTAATCCGTTTTAGAAGTAAAGCCTAATGTTATCTTCTGAAGATTTTTGTTAGTTTCTACTAAACTACTGGCAAACATCTTTGTTGCTATATAGAAATTATAATATTTTGCCATCAGTGCACTGAGCGACCAGTTCAAGATCAATTGAAAAGGAAAAGCCACCGTGGCAATAGTGATGGCACTATCGAAAAGACTGATGAAGAGTCTAGCTACTCTTCTTTCTATTCGTCATTTTTCAAGACTGAATCTGGAAGTACTGAAGAGAGTGATGTGAGAAATACAAATAGAGAAGATGGAATGGTACGTACACGCCTACTGCTTTTCTTTTGTAGGAAACTTCACTGACGGCTTTGTGGTGCCTTTATCGGACATTGACAAATTGGATTCTTCCACTATCTATGCCTGCACGTTACCAGATTTTGGATAGATAAGCGATAGCAGTTACAAGAGAAAGCATATAAGGGCCCATACTGTCAATACTGCTCATACAATTTAAAGTTATTATAAAAATCCGTTTATCAACAGTTGTGGCAGAAGAAAAGGCGAATGGGTGATACCTCACTAATGTCAAATATTGATACGGGCAGCACAAATGAGCCACACCCTATGAGAGTCACCAGAATGGAACAAGTAGGTCAATTTTTTACATTTTTAAAGTACTATTCCATATTAAGGATAGAAATAAGCTTTAGACATTGTATAAAAAGACGCCTAAATAAAGGAATTGTTTAGCAATTTGTGAATTGTGAGCACTACCAACTATTAAATATTTTATAAACAGTACTAATCAGAATTTCATTTTGCAGGTTTGTCTCACATCAGAGCTTATTTACAAATATCAAATTCTCACGAAAAATATGGAGGAGGTGCTAACCCGCGATAAGGAAAAATTACAAAAATTTGAACAAGTCAGTGCCATTATTATTAATGATAATCAACCATCAAGATATGCTTAAAACATATTCGTTTCGATAAAATTAATTATGAGAAACTTGCCAGATAATGTTACTGCAAATATAGCTATACGCAATCGTCGTGGCGCAGCGGCACAGGGTCTATATGTAAATGCGACAGTCGTGGGTTTGTTTCCTACTTGAAGGAGTGAAGATGTTTTTAGTTCCTCGCTCTGGCTATAAGACAAGGCGCGGCTTTGAGCAGCGTCACACATCATGAAATATCTAGGAAATTGGGAGTGCGTGTGGAAAGGATTGCCTTAACCCTACTTAGTGCTAAGACACTCTCTTCTTCTAGCACTCTGTCTCTCTGGCTTTCTGCCTCTCTATATGGCGGGATACAAAGTAAAGTTATAAAATGTGTACCTATATTTGAATATTTATTTCTTTTACTTTCAGCCTTCAATGGTGAACGAGCAGCTGGGACAACTTTACCTAGACTTACAATTAGAGGGTGTCGCCGCAAGGCTTACACTAGAAGAAGGCATTACCAGCTCCAGCAGTTCTGGTGAAGAGACCCCTGCAAAATCATCAAAGGTATATATGTATAATTTCTTTGTTCATTGATTTCGACAGCAAAAATTCGCAGGATAAGCAAATCACTTTTCCTATATATATAACGTGTTCGAGACGAGACGAGACGTTATATCGGAAGAAAAATAATAATCGAAAATAGAATGTACGTAGCCGGCGAAATTACAAAATCCACTTTAATTTTGAAAACACCTCGTTTTACTATATATTTTTAAGTCCATATTAATATTATAAATTATTATTGTCTATAACTTTGATATAGAATTTAATATTAGAATAGACTCTCCTAAACTTTATAATTAATCTTTTTGTATTATTTATATATGTAAAAGTTTGATAAAAAAATGCAATTACGTGAAAAATAATTAAAGATTTGAGACCTTCGTAACGCAACGGTTATGTGTTCGATCGCCACTCGAGGGAGTAAATTATTATTTATTAATATTTTCATCTCTGACACTATGGCAAAAGCCCGGCGTTGAGATCCGCTACTCAATGCTTTGAAAAATTGGGCAGAAAGTGGGGAACGGAGTGTCTTCCGTATGGGGAAAGTCTTTACATTAGGTTCCATTATGCCTAACCTGCCGTAGTGAGATACAGCGTGAAGTTGATTTTTTAAAGTATACATACGAGTGATATATAATTAATTAAGAAATTAATCGAATGATATTCATATTAAAGCAGATTCGGCGTCGAAAACGAGAATACAGCAAACTGGTGATGATATATGAAGAAGATGCACCATTGCCGCCGCCAGAGGACACAGGTAGCTCATCCAGATCGTAGTACTTGCGCTGCTTATGTCCATACAGAGTATCCCGAAATAAATATATAATGGTAGTTTATATAAAATAAGAACAAAAGTCGCTGTTGTTGAACGTGGATCACAACTCACGTTTTTACAAATATTTAAATATATCTGTGTGCGGTAGAAACTCTTATAAATATTAGTAGGTGTCGAGTGAATAAAGTTTTAATGTATGTGATAGTGTTGTGACAGTGTTATAAATAAAAAAAACTAAAATCCTAACAGAATAGTACCTATTGTAAACGCGATGATTTTAGGTTTGATTTACACTCTGGAGTGAACGAATTATCACTGTGGCAACCACCACTCAACACACAATGTCTTAAAAATTGGGTGGTGCCCGGAGAATGGAATGTCTTAATATTAGGTTTTTCTACCTGGCTTGCTATTCGCGAGACAGCGTTAAGTTATTATTTAAAGTACATATTTTTAAGGTATGTAATTTTTTTATGCTTCTGAATTTTACTCTTTTCGTTGTATAGATAATATGTTAGCAATTGTTTTATAAGTATACCTGTTAAATATTTATTATTTATATACTCGTATGTCTATAATTCTTATATCTTCAGATTTTCTTTACATACTTTTCACTTATGAAAGCTATAGTTTTATATTTAATGTTTTTAAATGAAAATTAAAATCTCTTTTCCTCCCAATATTTAAACAACATAAATTGATATGTATATGCAATCCAAATACCCTATAAACTATATATTTATATTATATTTTCTGAGAAATTTACTAATTAGAATACCTTATATTAATATTAAATGTAAATTTTACATACATTAAAAATACATACTATATTTAATAAAAAAAATGGTTAAAAATTACTTTCATATTATAGAATTTGTTATATTTTACTCAAAATGTATGTTTACATATATTTTTTATTGGTTATGGATTTCCTCTATCTGTGTAATATATTATGAAGGTTTCAAGTTTCAAGTACTATATTTAAGGAGATTGTTTTTTTCAACTAAATTTAAATTAAGTTCTTGTTCTTTCTTTAGACATAGTGTGCATTATGATTGTATTTAGTAAGAAATATATTATATAAGCAATTTTATTGAGAGATTTTTGTTGTTACGCACATATATGCATTGATTTTGCATTTATATTTTAATTGTGAGAATTAATTTAAATGTTTATAAGTTAATTATTATAAAAAAATCTAAAATATATTTTTATTATAGTTACCAAGTTATTGTTTATAAATTTTAAAGAGACGAGGGTAGAGAGTTTTTATAATTTTACTGGGACATATACAATTTTGAAAATGTATTTTCTTATATATATTGATCTAAATTGTGCTAACTGAAATCTGTAAAAAATACATATATTATATTTACATGATACTACTACATATAAGTATATATGATAGTCAACGTGAGACGTAGATATATGTCTCACGTTGACTATCATATATATTTATATGTAGTTCGAATTTTACGTAATATACTAAAATATAAATCTGAAATTATTACGTTACTATAATATGATTATATTATATTGTGATATAATATTTTATACGTATGTTTTATAAAGCCGAAATCATGTTAGTACAAAAAAAAATATAAAGGACCAAAAATGTTTCTCAGAAATTAGTATATTTAGAAATAAAGAGTATTGATGATTGTTGAAAATAGTTGAATTTTTATATATTTTATAAGAGAATGTATTCAATTTGAATCATATGCAAATTATGAATATTTTATACCTTAAACATATAAAAGTTAAAGCCATTTCGACTTGCATAGAGTATATTATAATGCTTCGTTTGTTTTTATAAGTTACTTTTATATACCTACTTTCAAGTTTATATGATAGTTATTTTTTAATTTGATGTTAATTGTGTAATTTACTAATCAATGTTTATAATAAAAGATGTAATTAAAATTTGTTTTTCTTTTATTTATCCCAATGTTTTGGTGATTTAGAGTTTGGCAAAGGAGAAACATTGCTTGTTTTTGCTCTTTAAAACTATAACCTCAACATAGACATTAAAACTTTAAAGCTAGTATTTGTTGTATTAAAGTATGTGCTCCACAGATATAAAGATATCGACATGTAGGTTTACACATACTTTTTTAATAAAACATTTTTTTTGGATTACTCTCATGTGGAACTTAATATTAAAAATAAATACGTAAACCGTACATATGTATGTCTGTGGTGCTAATCCCTGTTCGGGGAAATGATATTGATTTAAATTATTTCCAATTAATATAATGTGTCCTTTTCTAAAAAGATAAAGTGTGGCGTTGAATTTAGCCGCTCAACGTGCAATATGTCTAATTATAATAGAAAATTTAAAAAAACACTGTTTTACAAACACATTAGGTTTTCTCTGTTCATGGCCATAGGAAGGGTCCATCGGAGGGGGGTGGGGTTGGTGCTTAGCTCGCTAAAAGTAACATTAAGATAAAATATTGCTCAATATTACAAACAAACGGAGAGATAAGACGAAATACGTATACATTAAGTAGAGTTACTACTATTTGTAAGAACTGCTAGGGTACAACATCAAGCTTGAGTAACGTCTCAAGCCAGTTTAAAAAAAACAGATTATTATAATAATAATGATAAGAATAATAAAAGTGATGAAACCCCGTAACTCTACCTTATCAGTACCTTGAAATGTTAAAGAGTTATACGAATACTGGTGAAAAAAGAGCCTTACGAGCGTTGTCTTATATCAATTATATACCTACTTATTGCACAAAATATGTCTATTTACTTTAACTAAAAACAATAAAAATGTTTCATTTAATGTGAGACACTATTATGCACTTAGAGGAAAGGTGTTTTTTTTATCCACCCTTTTAACGTGCTTTCTTTTTTAAATATTTTGAAAAATTAAATAGTTCGAACAGTAATGCGGAACGAGAGAGCTTCAACGTAAAGGGCTCTAGAGATATTTCTTTAATTTCTACGTTTGAATGACCTCTCTGTTGAATATCCAATATTAAATACGCATATGTTATATATGAAATATATTTGTAACTTACAATATTTAAAATATATTTGTGAGTCTACTTTGTTTGTGAGTAACCATGTTTTATTTTTAAATTTGAGTTAAGTCATAATTAACATAATTAAGTATAACGACGTACACCTGTTAATATAGGGGCCTGCTTAAATATTTTATCAATCACTTAAAACGTCATTATCGTACATAATATTGTTTTATTTTCAAATGTTTAAAAAGAAGTCCACCCGCTACAAGAACCTGTTACATCGCTACGCTATCGAAACGCACACATGCATGCTCTCTGTGACTACAATGTAAATAATTACATTAACACACACAAAGCAAGTATCCACCAACGCCGACACGGCTCTACCTGCGCAAGAGTCGCATTCCGTCACCCACCGTCACGATTGGCCGCCGAGCCTCTAAGGCTTTGAAACAGTATTAAATTTACTTTAGAAAGTTGTCAGTGTTATATAGTGTTCCATTTCTCCTGTCACAATGATAACTGTATAGGGTAAGTTTATTTATATATTTCGTATTATGTAAGAAATTTTCTAAAAGAGAAAATTGCTTCGCCAAAGCCTTACTTATCACGTCAGTCTATCCGTTTACAGTAACTCGTCATCATATTACAATGCCGTGTGGATGTTTGTTTCAATTCTTTTGCTTAGTTGTCGATTGCAGTTTTTTTTTGTATATTTCTGTGCTCCATTGAAGCTAAAAGTTATTTATTATAAATATAGGATTTAACCTTAAATTATTTTAAACGTAGTAAAAAATACTTATAAAAACTTTACTTGAGTGATCTCAGATGTTTTTAATTACATTTTACCTGAATGAGTCATTGAAAACTTGGTCAGATAATGTATTTTTATTCTATAGCGTAACTACATTTTTATAAAGTTAAAGTAAAAATAAAAACTTTCACAAACTAACTTTATTTCTGCCTGAGTAAAAAAAAACATTGTAATACAAATAATTATATTAAAATTGCGATGTTTTCACTAATATTTTCAATTATAACATTGACCTTTTGCAATGCTGTGTTTTATACTTAATAATAAGATTTACTAATATTATGTTGTTATAATAGAAATATTCGTTATAAAATAGGTCAATGTATGAATTGATAATGTAACTAAACTGAAACTTTATCTTCTTTTTTGAAAGACTACTAAATACCAAATTTTTTAAAGTCAACGTTGTTAGGGTGATAAATGAAATAGATAAGAAGTGTTTCTATAACGAACGATGACATTAAGGTTCATTAGGATTCCAAGAAGGCGTAATAAGGATACTAGATATTATATTTAGGAGAGAAAATCTGAAATCATTCAACAACTTGGATTTTTTATTTTATATCTAAATTTTTTTATATTAAACTAGCGCCTAACACTTCGCCTACGTGAACTACGTTATTATTAATTTCTGTCTCCATGAGTACCTACGGCCTATAAGTGACGTCCATGCAAAATTTGAGATTCCTAGCACATGTAGTTTCTGAGATTTCGTGATGAGTGAGTGACCTTTCGATTTTATATATATAGATTATATGTAAGGCAGCTTGACCTATAAGAGTTATGTGAAAATTTATCACGTACTTTTAAATATATCAATGTTTCTATAATCTATAATATATCACGTACTTTTAAATAAACCAAGAATACGTTTCCCTATATTACAGACAAGCACACACAATTTCATATTTATTAAGCGCAGGTGTGTAATGCTTCGTTTTAATGATTAACTAGGTAATATATAGAATAATGAAAATGTTATAAAATGGTAATATATTTTTAATTTAGTAATAAAAAATCAGCTTCACGCTGCACGCTGGGAGACATAGGCACAGGGAGGGAGGTGTAGCCTTAAGACACTTCGTCCCCCCCTTTACGCTGAATTCCGCTCTGCCTCGATACCGGAGCGAAGAAATGAAAATATAAATTAAAATAATAATTTCATTTCTTCGATTGGGGTTCGAACCCACATCTTGTGTCCCTGCACCACGAACGGCCTCATATTTTTAAGTTAAACAGCATAAATTAACCTTTATCGGTATTTAAGAAACCAAAGAGAGATTTAACCATGTACTCTATTATAATATAAAAAATAGTTTTACTTGGAAGTTCATCATTAGGAATGTATACATGTCTACTGTTTATACCTGCTAACGGTGACGTCATCGAGGCGTCACTGAAACGCTTTACGTTGTTATGGGTTCAAATTTCATTATATTTTAAAAGTAATAAAAAAAGTTTTCACATCTCTTTGTTAAACATTGTCTATGTTTAATTGTTTGTGTTCTGTTCCGTTTTAATAATGTGAAAGTTAAGGAGAAATGAGTCACTTAACAGTAAATTAAATCACGATTATCGACATAATTTTAGTGACTTATTGAAACCTTATTATTCGACCTTACTTATAGAAAAAGAATGTTATAAAAATAATTGATAAATGCAGAAATGAAGAAAAATAATTTTAATAATAAAAAAAACTGAAACATAAAACTGAAGTAAACCGACTTCTTTAAAGAAAATCATTTATTCTACGATAATAATAATATTTACCGATATTTCAGTTATTTGGTGCGCTTAAAAGAAAAACTAAGGTTACCTATAACCGGCGACAAGAACTACTATTTTATAACGTCAGCTTTAAAGTGATGAGGAAAGCTGCGTCAATATAAAGGCACTTGGAATAGCAATAGTGTATATATTTATTGTTTTTGTCTCATTTGTATGCTACATTGGTAACCAGAGCCAGTAAAGGCTGTATGAATCTTTACTAGCTGGCACATTCAAAACTGTATTCTAATTTTATAACGTTGTACTAGTATGGTGTTGCAAAACCGTTCATGTTACTTTAAAAACTTAATCTTCAAAGAAATATTATGCATTTTACTTGATATACAATACTAATGACCAGCCGAAGATTCGGCCATAGCTTCGGTTTCGGCCAAAATACGGCCAAATCGAGACTAAATACTTGTTAGTCACTCTGTTAATTATTATTATACTATTACTATATGTGTTCCATGAATTATAAAATCAATTTATGAATTCCAAATTATAAAAATACAATTATTTATAACAAATGCAGGTAAATACTATCAAATCGTATCGTCGTATCAAAAATACTTTAAATTTGATTACTACTAGAAAATTTAAATTATTTTTTTTATAGGATATGGATACGAGCGTGGTTAATTCAAAACTTATGTTATTATATTTACCGTTATTAGGTGCTATTTTAAGATAAGCGTAGAAAAATATTTATAAATATGTGAACGTAGCTAGATTCGAATCCCCGTCAATTGCAAACCGTCTTGACGTTTTCACCAATAAGCCATACGTTCTTATCAATATTTCTAATTCTACACCATTCAAATTTTAATTATACGATTTCAAAAATTAATGGAACATGCAAGAATTTTATTGAATTGATGTTAACAAATAGCGTTTTATTTTAAAACGATAATTTTATTATTTATTTTGTTGGAAAATATCACTTTTTAATTTTTGGCAAAATCTCTTTTGTTTTAATTGTATTAGGCGTAGTTAAAATTGTGGTTTCATTTAATGGTGATAGCAAAAACACTGTGTAATATATTGCAAACGCGAATGGTTGTAGATTCGATCCCCACTCGATAAAATGAAATATATATCTAAATTTATATTGCCATTTCTTCGCTCTGGCGTGAAGCCTTGATTTCCACCACTCAACTCGTTATGCGTGGGGAACCAAGTATGTTAACAGTAGGTTCCCTCTGCCTACCCTGCTATAGTGATGAAACGTTATATAAATTCAACTTAATTGTAATATAAGCAACCAACTACGACCACCTTTGTGCAGAAACAGCACTAGACAGACAACCGGATATTATTGGTGAACACGGCTCCCCCGGATATTGCACTGAACTATTTTGAATGGTATTTACCAACCTGCCTGGATGGTCATACACTCCGATAAATGCTTCAATGATGGTACTACTACCTTCATTACTCCCTTCTCTATATCACAGTTAATGTTGAAATTTCATTTTTATTTATTATATATTTTAGTATAATTATATTAGAAATCGATATTAGATCTAGATTTAGATTTTATACTGCTCGATTTTCCGTTACTTGTTATATACTAACATTGTTAAAATTTATTTGATTTTTTATTAAAGATATAAGATAATATAAAAAGTCAAAGATACATTATACTTTTAAGACAAAATGCACAAAAAAAGTTTATTTTATAGAAAAATGAATGCACATTTAGAAGTCTTAATTATAATTAAGATTTCTACGTTATAGTAGATATCGTAACACAGTTCCTTCCATATAATATTTTCTAAGCAAATAAGGCATTTTGGTTGGCAATTTTGAACCAAAAATTTGATTTCTACCTGCGATGATCTTTATTAAGCCGATATATCAATCAGCTTTGATTAAATTGATAGATGAAAACCCCTTGAACACATTGCCTCTGCAAGGCATTCTAACGTATATTAGATAGACATTTCTAATACTTCGATTCTATTGAATCCTAAGCTATCAAATTGCTGTTTCTGTTCCACAAAATAATATTAATTATAATATCTACATAATATAATTATATAATTTTGGAATGTACTACTTTTTGTGACATATATTTGGCGACATACGTGTCAGATGAACGTATCTACATTTTCCGAAAGGAATTTTTTTTACCGGAGAGCAAAAATACTGTGAATAATTACCATTTTACATTATTCTATTTACCGACTTATTACTACAGGTAGTATAATAGTTTGAGGTGGCGATTATTCATAATTTTGCTGTCCTTTAAAATTTAGAAAATGTAGATACGTTCATTTGACTCTTATGCCGCGATTTATTATCTGTAAGTTATAACTGACAGTAAAACAGTTAAATAAAATATCATTTAATACTACATGATACTTTATATTACGTGAGGTATCTCAAGGTGAATGAAAACATTTACCTTGTAAGTATAAATAACTATATAAAATATATAAAATATATATAACTATATAATATATAAATATATATGTTTCTTTGTTTGTAGCTTAACGGGGGTAGCTTACTATGCTATGGGGGGATACAGCCCCCATAGCATAGTAGGCGAAAGGAACCCGGACCTAGTATTATGACACTCTGTTCCCATTAAGACACTTCCGTTTCCCACTTTCCACCGATTGCTGGAGGCATAGCGTGTTGAGTGATGCAACTCAAGGCTGCGCTTTGCCTCGTTACCAGAGCGTGGAAATGAAAATATTATTTTTTTCCTTAAAAGAAAATAATCGAAATACAGAACCTTGAAAAAGTTGATTTTATTTAAAAGGATAGCCAGTTAATTACGAATAATATTGATGTTACTGTTAACATATAATTTTAATTAAAACTTATTTCATAACATTTACTATTTGGATTAAAACACTATTAACTTTTTGATCTTAACACGTAACATAATATAACGAATTTTTGTATTTTTTTTCAAAAGCAATTTTTTATTCCGGTTAAAATTAAAATGAGATGTTAAGATTATCGACACAACTTTAGCGCCGTAACTCAACGCTTCCCTTTATCTTATTAATAAAGGAAAAAAATCGCCATCTCGATTGGGGATCGAACCTACAATCATTGTTAGACTCGCACATTCCACTGCGCTAAAAAGGACTAGACTAGAACCTTATTTGAACATCTACTTAAAGCTGTGTTTGTCCCGTTACTAAGCAACAGTATTGTAAAAGTTGTGAGACCCTTTCATTGTTATATTTTAATTTCAAACAATGATTAAAAGAATTACAATTGTAAAATCGATGTTTCCTCCTTAAATTTAATATATTAAATATGTGTGCATGTGTAATATTCTATAATACTTGCTTAGCTTTGTTAAGATATGTAGTATTTCCATTTCGTCTTTCGTTATTCAGTGGTGGAAGTCGGCCTCATGGAGTTTCACATAACTAGCTTCAGTAGGTATATTTTATAATAATTATAATCAAAATTTTTCTAACATTTTGCTATATACTGTGGTACTATTGACTAAACTCTTTTATCTTTATTTATACATAAGTACAAGTGTAATATTTTGAAGTAAATTAGTAGTGAATACTAAGAAAATATATAAATCAGATTTACGCTGTATCCTGCACTCAGCAGCAAGCAGAAGGAACGTAGTGTTACAACACTCCGTTCCCGACCTTCCGCCGAATTCTGGAGGCATTGCTTGTTGAGTTGCAGCTAAGAAAACATTTTTTTTTTATATTTCCATTAGGTCGACAATGACTCATTCCATTCATTTATTATTTAGTAAAAGATTTCTCTATTCTTGTATTGAAGTCACGTAAACTTTATAAACGTCCGATATATGTATATAAAAGGAACGGTATACAAAAATATAAATAAGTAATATAATTTAATTATTAAATATATAATTAGCTAGCCATAATTACAAATCTGTATTTATCTTTTTGTTGGAAAAAAATTTTTAATGATTTTTAATAATAAATTTAATTATAGTAAAAACTTAATATTTCAAGTACAAATCACGGAAAATTAAACGATATAATAAAATCAATCAAGTTGCAAGGCCGCTAATGACTATTATGTGATACTAATAATGACGATAGTAAAGCATCTAACTGTAATAGTAAAAAGGGGGACAAACACCTGTGTTGTTGTATATGAATCTATCGGGCAATATTTACTCACGCCGTGGTGCAAAGCCGTCGGGCTACCTGCCTACCTGGAGGATGACTCATACCGCCATATGCTTAGAAAACCTCATTCCTTAATTTTTACGCAGGAATACCGAAAATTGATAGTTAAAGTTAATCTGAAGTTCATAATGTAATATAGTTTATTACACTTATTAAGTACTTTTTAGTGCGAATAGTAAGAATTAGTGGATATGTGTGTATTCTAATGTTATTTTAGAAGGTTTTCCTTTAATATATAATTTTTTTTTAGCAATTACACAACCTCCTCATTTTCTGTCAAATTCCGGAGGCACTGCATGTTGAGTAGCGGAGCTCAACGCCGCGTTTTGCCCCGACACCAGAGCGAAGAAATGAAAATATTAAATATTTGATTTCCTCGAGTGAGAATCAAACCCACAATCTCTCGCGTTTATAGTCACACTTTGTGCCACGACTGGCCTCTAAAAGATTTATAATTTGAAGTATATAAAAATGGTCCTTTGAAAAAATCCATGGTGTTTTTAAATGTTGCTTTACGAATTACGCTATTGAATTTTTCATTCAATCATAGTTACTTAAGCTGATATAGCCGATACATCATTATTTACTTTTTTTCAGGCAAGAAAATGTCTCGTTTCGCTTGTCTCCTGGCCGTGGCTGGGGTCACTTCGGCCCAGCTCACGCTGGATGGCATCAAGTGTGGCCAGCTCACCTGTCAGCTAGATGAGTACTGTTCTCCGGAGACCAACCGCTGTGCGCCTTGCAGCGTCGTCTGCAACAAGACCCATCACAATTACGACTCTGGCCTCTGCATCAAGGAGTGTCAAGGTTGGTTAGACTGGAGGTCTTCACATTTTATGGCAACGTGTTTACAGAAGTGATTTTTCTATATATTCAAATTGTTTATGTCATAGGAATTCAACAAGGTATTCTAGTATATAGTATTTTACGTAATTACTTTAGCTTTACGCTGTATGCCGCACCTAGCGAGGTAGGCAGAGGGTACCTGGAAATCTATTATTATGACACTCCGTTCCCACTAAGATATTTCCGCTTTCCATTTTCCGCTGAATTCAGTTAAGTGGCGATGCTCAACTTACCGCCTTGCCTCATGCCTGAAAATATTAAACATTTCACATTTCATTTCCACGAGTGGGAATCGAACCCACAACCTGTCGGTCTAAAAGTCACACACCTAATCCTCTGGGCCAGAACTGGCCACGTTATTTACTTATTATTTTAATATTAAAAATAGTTCATGAAACTTTTCTACATTATGTAAAAATTCTTAAGCTAAGATGAGTATATGTACGTTTTAAGTTGACGATGACTAATATTCCTACATACAATAATAATGGAGGCCTTCGTAGGAGTTTACAACTAAAATGAGCTTAATTGCCTATAGTCATAGAGTAACTTGTTATTTTATAGTATTGCTTACAACCAGTTTCGTGAGGCAAGCCGCCTACAAATAGGTTAGCCTCCTCTAACTAGTACTGCCTCACTCGCACACCAGTTTAAGAATGTAAGGTTTAGGTCGAACGTCGCCTCCAAGCCTGTTTTCCAGTTATTGTAACTTTAGTCTTGATTGCAATTAGTAAAGTAATTATTTGAGGCGGTAGTGGCGCAGCGGCACAAGGGTGTGACTGTAACGCGACAGTTATGGGTTCGATCCCCACTCGAGGAAGTGAACTATTTATTTACGTTTATATTTTCATTTCTTCGCTCTGGTGTCGAGGCAAAGCGCGGTGTTGAGTTCTGCCACTCAACACGCTATGCCGCCAGACTTCGGCAGAAAGTGAGGAACGGAGTGTTTTAACACCAGGTTCCCTCTGCCTACCCTGCTGTGAGCGGGATACAGCGTGAAGCTGATTTGGATTTTGCAATTAGTAAATTTTAACATGGGATATATAATTTTTCCTTATTCTTTTATTTATTGCTATCAATAATATCTATACAAATATTATTTTTTCAATAATAAGGCACTACAAAAAATCACGTAGGTTTGTCTCAAGTACAGCTTTCGTCTCAATTGTACATTTAAATGATATTTCTTTAATAATTGATTTAAGCTTCCCTCAGTATTTTTTCATCGTATATAAGTTAATTTCTGTCCATGAGTACCTACGTCCTATAAGTGACGTCCATGCAAAATTTGAGACTCCTAGCATTTGTAGTAACGAAGTTTCATACAAACTTTCAACCCCAAAAACAACCCCTTAGAAGTTGAATATTGCAAATTCCCGTCTTAGCGAGCACCTACGTCCTATGAATAACTTCTATGTAAAATTTTAGATTCCTAGCACATGTAGTTTCTGAGATTTCGTGATGAGTGAGTGATAGAAGATATATAATATATATATATATAAGTAAGGAATCATAATAAATCCCCGGTGTGCTGCCCGTATTTGTTATTGATAATGAAACTTAATTATTTTATGTAAATGCAACGGACATAACTGAAATAGAGCGAAATATTAATTTAGATTTTACAATCTCATATTAATAAGCGAACCCATTATACATGTTAAACGTTATTTTGTAACAATTTGGTACCTTTAATCATCAAATTTAATCATTTCAGATTTTAATTATAGCGAGTAATTTTAACTTTTGTTCGACCGTAGTTTATGACAAAATTTCATAACCGTCGTTCTGTTCTGGTCGTCCATGACTTTATCGTTAATTTTGTCCACTAACTGTTACCTGGAACGTGCCGGCGTACTGCCATACTGTCATCAAAAACTAAAGCCTCACAATTTGGCTGATTTTGACACGAATGTAATTACGGCCCCGGAATCCTATTTTATTATAGATGCAAAATTCCATACAAAATTTAAGCATATTTGTTTGATAATAATTATAACGATCTAGCAGCTCTCATGTTATTAATTTTATGTAAATTGATTATTTTTCTTCATTAATTTAACACTGAATATCTAGTATATGTCACGTTTGGCAATTCTGTGGACTCGGCTAAGATTTTATTTACTTATTTTTATAAGGCCAGCCGTGACGAAGGGGCACAAATGTGTGTATCTCAACGCTATAGGTTGTGGGTTCAATCCCCACTCAAGGAAATGAAATATCTAATATTTTCATCTCTGGTGTCACGCAATGCCTCCAGAATTCGATGCAAAATAGGGAACGGAGTGTCACAGCACTATATTTCTTCTGTTTACCCTGCTGCGTGCGGAATACAGCGTGAAGTGTAAAAATAACGTTAATTTAAGCAAATACTGACAACAAACAGCAATAGAACGAAGTCAGAGGACGGTCCAGCAATGATGAGAATTAAAAGAAAGTGGATGCCTGAGCGAGGGCGTCGCGTCGCTTAATTAGTCTCCGCTTACCATGTAACTTAACGAACGTTTATTTCGTATTATGGAAAGGAGCAGCAAAGATTTAAATTGTCAATATATTTAATTTAGAACAGTAAAACAAAAAAATGAATTCTTAAATAATCTTATCTATATATATAAAAGGACTTGTCCTCACTGACTGAGGTAAGACGCAAGCACAGCCGTAACCGCTGATGGTGGAAACGTGAAATTTGGACAGATGTTTACTTTCGTAATCTGAACATCCACTAAGAAGGGATTTTGGAAAATTTCAACCCTAAAGGGGCGAAATAGGGGTTGAAAGTTAGTATGGAAAAAATTTTAAATCGGCAACGATTCTTATAAAATTTGAAATTCAGACTCTTAAAAGTATTTAATTGAACACGTGTTTCATGGTTTTCTAGAATTCTTTCCATAAGGGTGCAAATAAGGGGTTGAAAGTTTGTATGGAAAAATTCTTAAATCGCCACCGATTTTTATAAAATTTGAAATTTAGACTCTTAAAAATATATCATTGAACATATGTTTCATGGTTTATTAAAATTCACCCCTAAATACGTAAGCGAAGCTGCGCGCGTCCGCTAGTTATATATATTATTGAAGTCAAATGCTGAAATGATGAAGCAAAATCTCAAATACACAATATTATTCTTAAATTGGTAATACAAGTCAAATCAATTAAAAGAGTCAACAGGTAAATGGTAGGGGTGCTACAATGGCCAAAACGTCATGGTCCGCCGACTGGAACACGGACAGGTATATGTGTACACAGTCGCGTGAATGCACCTGTGTGTGTCTGTGTGTGTCCGTGTGTGTGTGTGTGTGCGCGTGTGTGACCAACATGTCGAAACAGGTACCTAGTTACCCACCTGCAGTTTGAACAATAAAAAGCAGATAGCGCATTCTAATATTCTTTTGCGTTTCCTTTGACAAATATATTTCAACATGCCGTGGGACGAACTATTGAAATTGTTTAGTAAATTTCATAGCGTCTATTAACTAACTTTCCTTTATAAAATGAAAAATTAAATATCACACGGCTCGTCCCTGCACCTCCATTGTACGCTCCTATACGGTAAACTATACGACACTAATATACTCGCGTGCTCTTTTAATGAGTAATTTTATTAAAAAGAAAAATTAACTTTGTGCTTTTTGAAGTACTTAAATGTAGAGAACGTCCTTAATTGTTACTTTTAATTGAAAATATTTTTATATAGAAAGTTTATTATTATATGTGAGAACATTTTCAATTCTCTACTGTTACTGTGTGTTAAAAGTTGAAGTGAATTTAACACTTAGCTTACTCGATTCTTAAGTTATAGATAATTCACATTATTTTAATTATCAATTTTATAGTACTTAAATTATTCGTTTCTCCTTCCTTCCAATCGATGCATTGTTTAAGATATACGATTTGTGCGGTGCATGTTATTTTTTTACCAAATCTCCATTTTCGGCGTCTGGTGGATCCTCACATCTAATTTAGTAATATTGTGGTATATTAAGGCTAAATCAATCACGTGATGGGTATGGGTTTTGCTAAATTATCATTATTACCTTTGTTTTCAGGTTACTTGTTGGATTTGAGATACATGCTGAAATCTGACGGAGTTGGTCCACCATCTGACATAAGCGGTGAGTTTAAACATTTATTTTTGACGTGATAACGCCGGCTGCACGCAAGCTAAAAGTGTCTCTTTGTCACGTTCCGTCTGAGCTGAGCGTGCAAGCGAGAGCGCAGAACGAGCGATAGAGAAGCACGACCTGCCAAATCGCATTGTTATTTGTAATTAATATGTATGATTTAAGTAAAACATACCTGAATTAACGAGTGCAAGTGAATATTAATTTATCGATGTTGTTATTTTCAATGATAATATTTTAAAGTATGCACGTAAACAGATTTTTACAGACAAAAAAGTGTGTCTTAAAATTTATTAATTATAGGTACGAGTATGTGAATAGCTACTACTGGAGGAGGAGGTTTTTTTTTCACCCAGGGATATCAGGACATCCAGGACAGGGATCCCGTAGGGATTTTATTGCATCTAAAACACTTAATGTTGTTTACTCTTTCCTTTCTATAATCTGTGTACACAAAGTGCAAGAGCATTGCGACTGCGAAGAACTATTTATTTTCTTAAGTGTTTTATTTTATAGTTCCAAAGCGAACGCAATTACATACAATTTTTCATAGCTATAAGACAAACTTGCGAATTTTATTTATTTAATAAGCGAATACAATTTTTTGATATAATCTATCTATCTATCTATATATATAAAATCGAAAGGTCACTCACTCATCACGAAATCTCAGAAACTACAAGTGCTAGGAATCTCAAATTTTGCATAGGAGTTACTTATAGGACGTAGGTGCTCGCTAAGACGGGAATTTGCAATATTCGATTTCTAAGGGGTTATTTTGGGGTTGAAAGTTTATACGAAACTTCGTTACTACAAATTCTAGGAGTATCAAATTAATAATAACGTAGTTCACGCTGGCGAAGCCGCGGGCGGGCCGCTAGTCTTCTATATATATAAAATCGAAAGGTCACTCACTCATCACGAAATCTCAGAAACTACATGTGCTAGGAATCTCAAATTTTGCATAGGAGTTACTTATAGGACGTAGGTGCTCGCTAAGACGGGAATTTGCAATATTCGACTTCTAAGGGGTTGTTTTTGGGGTCGAAAGTTTGTATGAAACTTCGTTACTACAAATGCTAGGAGTCTCAAATTTTGCATAGACGTCAGTCACTAGGACGTAGGCATGGAGGAAGAAATTAATAATAACATAGTTCACGCGGGTGAAACCGCGAGCGGGCCGCTAGTATATATATAAAAGGATATGTTCTCACTGACTGAGGTAAGACGCACGCACAGTCGTAACCGCGTAGAAACGTGAAATTTGGACAGATGTTTATTTTCGCAATCTGGACATCCACTAAGAAGGTATTTTGAAAAATTTTAACCCTATAGGGGTGAAATAGGGGTTGAAAATTTGTATGGAAAAAAATTTAAATCGGCACCGATATTTATGAAATTTGAAATTCAGACTCTTAAAAATATTTAATTGAACACATGTTTCGGAGTCTTTTAGAATTCACCCTTTGTTTCCACCCATTTGTTTTCAGTTTTAAGTAAGATTTGATGCTTATTAGTATAATACATTAAATTGAGTAAAACTAGAATGTTTTATATATTTTTTATATAAGATAATATTTTTAATTTTTTTTTATTAGATAAATTAAATATTAGATCCTTGTTCAGTGACCTATACTATGTCACCTAACAAGAGTAAAGAAAAACAGAGTAATATAAAAACAAAATCAAGAAGGAAATAAATAAATATTAGAAAACTTATGTTTGAAATATTTGTTTTCGTAAGTTATGCTTTTTTTTACTTTTTCACATAACTTACTTAACGTTTCATCATAGTATGGCCAACTCTGCCGCGTACGCGCACTGATAGTACATACTCGCCAGGGTGCGTCTGGGAGTCAAGTGCTCTCCATCATCAAGTGTTCCGCATCCTTTGATGGCATCATGATCCCATGATACCATCTGAAACAAGTTGTAAAATATTTAATTTATTTTAGTAGTTGAAGTATTCTTATATCTTCAAGTAAACATAATGTGCAATTTTGTCAGTATGAGGCCTTATGTACCGGATGGCCTTTATATATAAAAAAAGTATTCATAGTCAACATATTTATAAAAAAACATAAAAGCTACTACTTCCAAAATATATATACTTAAATCTATATACATAGTGGGTAATAGCTAATGGCATTTTAAATGAAGTGTAATTATAAAAAAAATAATGAAATATATTTTAAATTACAAAAGTTTTTTTTGTTAACCTGAAAATATGCTTAAAAAATCATTCTTTAATTAAACGAGACACTAGACGAGAATAAAAATTATAAGGATACAATGTTTGATGTAGAATAATTATAGATTTTTTTATGGGATATTTTTTATTAAGTTATAAAATATCTAAATGTCGTGTATTATTATGTTGTGAGTGAGTAATTTCACTCCTCTTATAGTTAACATGTTTATACTTCACTAATTTTGGCGTTTGCGGATCGTAATTCTTGCTATATCACAACTTATGTCCGACATGACAATAATACAGCATTACGTACTGCGACCTTGTCTTTCTGGTTTAGATAAATCCCAGAAGTTAGTTATGTCACATGTGGAATATATATTTATTAAAATTCCTTCATTCTAGGCCACTTGCCTCACAATATATTTTTATCTCGTGCTCAACACAACAATTGTCAAGAACTCTTTCGCCAATTGGAAAGAGTTTGGAGACAATGACAGTTATAAATTAATGTATCTACTTATAATATGTTTTACAATGCTATATGCCAACAGGCCTGACATTATTCCAATAATTATTTATATTTAATATCGAGTTTAGCGCGGTGACGAGTTCAACGGAAAGTAGAGAACGGAGTGTCTTAGAGTACTATATTCCCTCTTCCCACCATTTATTTAAATGGTATTAAATACACAGATAGACAGTATGAAAACGGGAATAAAATATATCTTAAACATAATAGAATTAGAATCTATATTGCTGCTTGTTTCCAAGTTAATATTTGTTACTTCTTAATTTACGACTTTATATTCATTAAATATGAATATAGCACAAGAATTACACATTCAATATAATACGATATAACGTTAGCCTGAGCAAAGAGCGAGTCGCTTTCTTAGTCTATCAATCCAAATTCCAATGATTCTAAAGATTCACGGAGATTGACCGAACGACGCTATCGTCGTTTTTCACTATTGAAATTGTACTTATTGGTACAATTTCACTACTTTCACTATCGACATTCTTGATCAGTTGTTAACTTGTGAAAATAATGCGCAAATTGTACAATTAAGTACAAATTCACGACCCAAAAAGTTTGTACCTACAGATACGATTCATAACATAATCCTCAAAAAAAACTTAATTAATACTTGCGGTTCCACCAAACTATAGCTTGAATTATTCCGTTATAACGCCATCTATCGGAAGATATGTTAAACTATTAATTTATTTAAGAAATTCAAAAAATATTAAATTAAAACATAAAATAAATGATAATTTTTATGTAAATTTAATAAAATATTATTTGAGGCTTGTCGTGGCGTATTGGTACAAGCGTGTAATTGTAAGCGCGACAAGTTTTGGGTTCGATTTCCTCTCGAGAACATGAAATATTTTATTTCATATCTTTTCACTTCTTTGCTCCACCTTTTAAGTTCCGCCACTCAACACGTAATGCCTCCAGATTTATGTGAAAAGTGGTAAACGGAGTGCTTTTGACTAAGCTTGCAGAGTGCCCTGCTATGTGCGAGATATATATACAAACATTTGTATTTAATAAATATTTGTAACCTAAGCGGGCGAAACCGGCCAGATCGGCTATTATATAATATTTGAAAACTTTTTTATCAATTAAATTATTATTAAATTATTATGAGGCCGTCGTGGGGGGGCGCAAGGGTGTGATTCTTCGCTCTGTTATCGAGGGAAGAGCGAGGCGTTGAGTTCCGCATATACGATACCTCCAGAATTGGGCGGAAAGAGGGGAACGGAGTGTGTTAACACTGTGTGCCCCCTGCATACCATGGTGGGTGCGGATACAGAAAAAAAATAGTGGTGGGGCCATCATGGCGGTGTATAGCAGCCACACAGCGTCTTATTGTAAATGCAACGATTGTGGGTTCGATTCCCACTCGGGGAAATGAATTATTTTCATTTTCTCGCTTTGATACTAAGACGCCGCGTTGAGTTACGCCAATCAATACACAATATCTAGAAAATTAGGTAGCGCGTGGAGAACAGAGAGTTATATTAACTGTGTTTTTATAGAATTAAAGAGCAATAATTCACGAAAATACTCGATTTCTATTATATTGCGACATATTTTTTTATAAATATGCTTGTTCTTGTATCTTATCGTTGTTTTATTGTATTATTTGTAATTATTATTTTTTGTTTTATCTGTGTGTTATTAAATTATTTTGCCGCCAAAATAGTTGTTCTTATGTAATATTAAAGAATGCGAATATTAGATCACACCTTTTGTGTTGCTTGTTCAAACAGCATCCATTGTTAGAATGTAATTGCCTTTGCCTTTGCGAAATTATGAATATATTTAAATGACTTTCCTAATGTTGATGTTTTAAATATTTATTATTTGTATGTTAACATTATTATAAATATGAGGCTATCGTGGCGCAACAAGTGATGTTTGTGGGTTCGATTCTCACTCGGGGGAATATTATATTTACAAAAATATTTTAAGTTCCGCTATTAAGTTTCACATTATGTTTGCGATATACAGTTAATGGAGAACGGAGAGATGTTAACATTAAATTATCTCTGCGTATATTTACCCATATCTGGGATAGGGCGCACTAATAGCTATATTTTATTATTATTAATAATAGCTATATAAATATTACGCTGTAAAACTACGAGTATTCAATTCAAGTCAATTCAATTCTATCAAATTATATTTTTTAATAAATGCAATAAATTTAATTGGATTTTCTTCATAAAGGTGTCCAGCGGCAGGCGCAGACAGCCCTCATCGTAAGCAGCGTTGCTCTCGCAGTTTTGATTCTCATCGTCATTATATTATGCAGGGGAAAACTGTCTTGGCGTTATATTAAGCAGAAATTTCAGCCTTCAAAGGTAATAAATATTATTTTTTCTTTTTCTTTTTTTTCTTTTAGCTTCACGCTGCATCCCGCGCGTAGCAGGATAGGCAGAGGATTCATAGTATTTAGACACTCCTCTCCGCACTTTCGAATTAGTGCGAAGAAATAAAATTGTTAAATATTTCTTTCCCTCGAGTGGGAATCGAACCCACAACTTGTCGCACGCTTGTGGTCCCCGTGTGCCACGACTGCAAGCACTTTTCTGTATCTTTATAAAAGAAAAAGAATCACGGAAGAAGCATCTGAAAAAAATCTTCATCATTTCTATTCATTACCTAAACCGAATTAGATACTGATTTTGACACTAATAGAAGCATTTTGTTTTCTTATTAAAGTGTATTGTGGGTTTTTATCTAAAAATATTCTATAAAAAGAGTGCAATTCTTCAATATCTTCCAATTTACTTCAAGTCAACTAAATAAGGTTATAAACAATTTATATTCAGGTTTTTCTTCCCAGAATCGTGTGAAGCAATACCCCGGTGATCTTACACATCATAACCCTCACGCGGAAATGGCAATGCCGAAACCGAAACCCGAATTGAAACTAGAGATACGAAACCCCGACCCACCAAAACGACAGAACCCACAGCCACTGAACGCCAGGGACTTAGATAATAGAACCCAAACCGAGAAAAGCGTTGGTGCAACGACCCCGAAGACTATAAGCACGACGTTAAGCAATCGACATCCAGCTGAAGATACGACGTTAGATTTCTCATATGATAATATGGGTATGAATGTGACACCGCCAGAGCAGCCGGCCGGCAGTCACAGGTTCTGAGGCCCGGCTGTGACGTTTGGCGGAGAAACGGTCACGTTAATAAATAATATATAATGCACTTTTTATACATTTAAAAGTGTGTGTTCAATCACAATATGTAGATCTGTCTTATTAATATGGCTATTTTGTCAGTAGAAGTTTAAGTTTATTATAATAACATTAATGATGGAATTTGTAAAGTAGTATAAAATACTGAAATATCTGTTTTTTCCTGTTTTTGTTTTTGATTGAATTATTTACATTTTTACAAATGATTTAGTCGAAATATTAAATACGTACAAGTATCTAGAAGATATAATACTTACACAGAAGGAGCAAGAAGGTGATGATATAAATGTCCGCTCGTCGTCGTACCCTCGATCGATATCCCTGGCTCATCAGTGAGATACGAAGCATCACATATATAGTTCAGTACATCACAAACATCACATGTTGCGGCACGATATACCTACCTATTATAATCGTTTCCTGGCAAAGTATTTATTTTGATTTAACTAGAACAGTGACGTGGAAGTCTCTTTTAATTGGTTCACGCTGTTTCCCGCACACAGCAGGATAGGCAAAGGGAATCCAGTGTTCCTCATTTAGAGGTATTATAGCCAGATATAATTCAAATATTAGAAATTATAATTCAGTTGAAAATAATGACCTACAATGCTTTGATAGATACTGCTGGCCGAGCATAACGTAACAAATTAATATGAATGCGTTAGTTCACAGTAATTTTCAAATATTATTCTAATGAATAATTACAAGTAATATATTATCAGTCAGTCTATTAATAAATTATCTCATTTTACTACGGATTATTGCCAGAAATGTTAATAGACTGAAACACTCCGGTGGTGTAATTAAAATGTAAAAGTCATTTTGACGTCAATTATCCATAATATTCGCCATATCATGCAAATTTATATTAGGAAGTTTGAAATATCTTCTTAATTTTCAATTCAATATTATATTTAAATAGTTTTTGTTGTCTTCTAATTGTTAAAGATGTGTATATTTTAGTATAGTAATAAAGTAAGCGCGGCTGAAATCGTTTTTTATTATACGAGTTGTCACTATAGATTTATATTTATTCTATGTAAGTAATACATTTGTTGTTCATTATTGTTTGTTCATGTTAAATGTTCATGTTAAACGTATATTATATATAGGTACATATATGAAATATGAAGTTACAAAAATAGTTTAATAAATCTCGTTGGCAAGCAATAATGAGAAATAAGTGATAAATTAATTCATATAAGTGTATGTATGTGTAATATGTGTTATGTGTAAGCATTTAACCTTTTTCATTCACAATAGTGTACGTCCGTCCGTCCGTCCGCTTTTACTCTAGACTTGTTGTTTTATCAACGTTTAATGTAAATGTCATCTTGTGTTTGTATATTTCTCCCTTCCTCTCCTTTATCAATAGCTTTTAATATTGTGATTTATTGTGAAAGTTAGTTTAAAAACTTGAAATATATTTTATAAATATATTTCGTCCGTGGACTTCTGAAATAAATTTGAAAAATAATATTTGTGCACCTCCTATTCAAATATAAATCTCGACTTTTTGATTTAATGGAATTTAACATGCATTAGTATTGCAAAGTCAATTATGATCCCTTTGTATTTTTTTATTATTAAAATAAATATAGTCCGCCTGACATTGCCTATTGAAATGAATTACGGTTATCGAAACGCATCGTATCTAGATTGCATTTCCGATGCACATATATTACATTCGAATTTAGATTAGATTTTCATTTCCTTTTGTTAATTCTTATGGTTCATTTTCGCAATATATGTAATATAATGTCGTAAATACCATATTTTTGTGCTCCTTCCCCCCAAAATGGGAAATAATGAAATAGTCTTAAAGGATGAAGGATGGGGATCCTTGGACGCGACGTACACTAGTTACAAATAATAGAAATACATTAAATACAAAGGAGACTTGACTGTTGACTTTTCGACTTTGCCATGTTGACTTTTCTAGTGGATGGTCTCTCAAAGTGCATTCAATCACCCAGAGTCACTTAATAAGAACAACATTACTTACCATGTCATGTCAGGTGTTTCAAATTATTTTAAAGTCAGCTTATAGTATTAAATGTACTTTCCTCTATATCAATTTTCATATGTATTATATATGAGTAGCATACTAATAAAATGCAATCTCTAACTCTAGTTGTGTGTAGTCACTCGATGTATCATCAACTACGTCAAATATGAAAAATGATGAAAAAAAAACAAAGCGGAATATCTGGGCATTATGGAAAAAAAATATTAACAAAAAGATTGAAGAAATCATAAGTAAAATAATAATTTGCAAAATATTTCTTATTAGTAATTAAAAAAATATAAATGTAGTCCTTATTGTGAGGTTACATCGTAGTACTTTAAAAATACATTTATCAACAGTCATATAACTTAGATTTTTATAAATTAGATTTTTATAAAACTTGAAATTTAGACTCTTAAAAATATTTCATTGAACACATGTTTCGTGGTTTATTAGAATTCACCCCTAATTACGCAAGCGAAGCTGCGCGCGTCCGCTAGTAACTCAATAATATGTTTTATGCGTTATCAACATTCATTACTATAATATTAGGTACATGTAGTTAATAGACATCGTTGCGTATCTGTTTCTACTTGGTCAAATATAAATTTCTTGAAACCTTTAATGTTTTGATAGACTGTATACTGTATAGCGGTAACCTTTACAAACTATTTAATTTTATTTATTTTGTAGTTTGTACTACGAATAAATTTGTTTAAAATAACATATTTTTATCAACAATTAATTATTTATTGTTGAATCTCTTTCCTCCAGCGCCATGGCTCTGGGAAACGGCAGCTGGGCGATGCCCTCTCGCCGTGGTTTCTGGCGGCGGCCATTACTATGACCGCGTCCTTGTGGTGGGCACTAGGCCCGGTGGAGACGCGAGCCGGCCTATGTGAGCCTCTAGGCTTTCCATTTTGAGGTCTCTGTGGAGTGTTGAATTTCGAAGGTGCCTGGGTTACTCGCCGTAAGGTGAAGTCCTGGACCACCTGCACAATTCTTCGCTGGTTCTCGCTGACGAGGGCGTACCACGCGGGCCTAGCGTATGTCAAGTGAGGCCTGATATACGCCTTGTCACATCTATGTCTATCATAACTCTCAGGTTGGTTGCTTAGCTGCTCCAGGGGACCTGTTGGCCCTGCAGGATCAGCGGAGAAGGCTGTCTCATCTGGGTACCAAAGCTGATCGCTTGGGTTTTTGCGATGTTCAGCTCGAGCCTCCTCTCCGCCAGTCAGTCCAGCAGCAGGTCGAGGGCGTGCTGTACCTTCACGGCTGCACGGTTGGGGTTGAGCGAGTTCGTAAACAGTGCGATATCACACTGGCAAATTTTTTTTTTTAATTTTTTCAATGTACAGAAACGATTTTTCTACAGATTTATTATAAGTATAGATGTAGATCTTTTTTAGTACTTAAGAAAATCTATTTTAGTTATTAGATATATGTAAGATTATAAACGTCCATACGATACATTCCAATTACTTTATTATTTTAGATGTTGTTTAGATATTATTAGCTAGTCTTAGGTAGATCCTTAGTAACATCTCAGCACTTGATCAATACAAATGCTTTAATAATTATAATTTTATTATCACAAAAACAAACCCTCTGAACTTCATACTAAAAAAAATAGAGAATTAAAATTATTAAATGTAACTGTAATGCTATTACGAAAACCACACCGATGTGCCTGTATTAAACTAACTAAAATAGATACAAGCTATTTATAATTTTATATGCATTTCATCGGTTGATTGAAAATTCTGTGGTCGTGTACCGTCGGACCTCTCAATCGAAAATGTGGAAGGGTAAATATTATGTAATGCGAGGTTCGCGACCGAATAGACTTTTTTTTTAATTATTTTCAACAAGAAAAAAATAAATCTTCGCAAAATGAAAATAAAATAAATGCGTTCGTTTTAACTCAGTTTTTCGTTGCTAATTATTACGCACCTACATGTGTTTCACTGTGTCTCTTATACGTTAGAGGCCTGTTAAGAGTTTATAAACATATCCTGTAATTCTATATAATTATTACAGATGCATAGATGTTGAATTTATCAGCGCCAAGAGGCACTGGTTACAATTCAAATAAGATTAAAGATTTCAAAGTGTTCTTCTTAGATTAGGTGTTTATTTAACATATAATTAAATGTTATATTGTTCTCGTATAAGAAAACACTAGAATGAAGTTGATTTTCTTAATTCATACATTTTTATATAAATAAGTACATATTTATAATGATCAACTTGTTGCTATGTCTTTCTAAATATTTCAAAATTCTATAGACTTATTAAAAAAAAAACGTAAAATTTAATTAAACAATAAATTAAATTTTGTAGCAACTGGGTTTGTAGGCGGTTAAAAAAACGCTTTTATATGTCTCGAATGAATTTGATTATATACATACATTACAATAGTGAAATAATAGATTTCACAGTTATATATTTCTATTTTGTCCCTATCTGCTCATGTCTTGTCTATTTAGGTTCAGAGGTGGAATAAATTTGTAATACCCACTCCGCGGCGACAGGATACTTAAATAGGATTAAATACGTGGTATATCCCACTTACGAATTAAGTATAATATTAAAATTATTACGATTCAAAATCGATATGTAACAATTATTGTAATATTTAGAATAAAATATTAAAAACTAACTAAACGCTAAAACTAAGTAAGTATTTGTATATACAGAGGCCCTCAGAAAGTCCGTCCACTTGTTTGTAAGAATATCTTAAGAAATATTTTACATAAGGAATTTGATTAATATTGTAATTAATACTGCTCACACATTTATTGTGTTAAGTGAGAATATTGTTATTAATAACTTGGTATTATACTTTACTAATATATTATAATTATTGTTATTTCTAATCTGATTTAAAGTATTATGACATCTTAGAGTTTGTCTAATAAATTATGTACTTCCTATGTTTTGTGTTCTTTATGTTATTATCATTTTCTACGCTATGGCGGCTATGGTGCTGTAAAATCACATTATCTTTCCATTAAGTTCGTGAAGGTGCCGACTCTGATAGAATAAAATTTTCAGTAGATTGTAAATTTTCTTTGGTCTGCGGCCTAATGGAAAAACCCGATTGGATTGGAATCCAAGGCATTGCTTATTTTAAATATGCATTTCAGTTTGAAAATTTTCTTCTATAGAGAAAATAACATTTTGCTTTATCATGAAATATCGCTATTTTAAAAAATATTAAAATTTTACTTGTATTGGTTTTTTGTATTTTTTTTAAAGTAGGTAATCATTTTTATTCTATCTATCATATATCTATTGTGGCGAGTCGTGGCGCAGGGGCAGAAGCGTGTGCTGTAAACACGACATGTTGTGACTTGTGGGTTCGATTCCCGCTCCAGGAAATGATATAGTAGATAGTTCCGTCATTTAACACGCGATGCCTCTCGAGCAGCGGAGTATCTCAACACAAGGCTCTCTCTGCCTACCCTGCTAAATATAAGATACAGTAGGTAAAAAAGCAATATTTATAGAAATGTTTCAGGAAGATAAATATTATAGGTAGGTACAATTTTCATACCTAAATTCGATTAACAGATTTCAAGGGAAACTTATTATGGATGCTCCAATTAGTGGCATTAATATAAACACTTTGACTAATGCTATTATACCTGATGAGGTTTACGTACGGTGTGAGCCAAATGATTGAGAGTCTATTTAAAACAAATTTGTATATATATTTAGATAATAGCAATTGATATTGTATATGACAATATATGTTCTTAATTTTGATTTGACAGCACTATATTAATTATGTAATCTTTTATTCTTAGATAGGTAATTTCTTTCACGAGGTTCCGGTATTTTATTGTTGAATGGTTCTGCGATCGCTTTACGTTGATTCTATCATCACATTATTATCTATTAAATTAGTTATATTTAACAAAGAAACTTAGATTTTTTTCATATAATTTATTTTCTCTCAAATGCCTATTATAATATTCGAACACAAATATGTATTTGTTCAAGAAATATTCTCGTTTTCAAAGTAAAATGTTCTTCAATAATTATAATTGAAGCGATTTAAAATCCTTTTCAATTTTTTTCGTATTACTTTATTTTTATGTTGTTCGAGCATATCAGTGTAGGCGTCTGAGAATGGCATTATATTGATACCTCCATCTGGACTCACTATGCCAGGTAATCCTGGGACCATCCCAAATTGCCCAGGAATCCTAGGAGGCGGCATTAGACCAGGTTGGGGCATTGGGAGGAAAGAAGGCACGGGTACAGGTACAGGTTGCAGCATGGGTAACAAACGAGGGTCAACAGCAGGCGGTGTTTGCGGTAGCGAGGGTATGGTGGTGCTTGGAGGGCAGTACGGCGTTTGGGGCAGATCAACGTTTATTTTATTTTGACAGTATTCTGGTATGTTTCTTGGATACCAATATAGTGGGTTGCAAGGATTTTCTAAAGTAGGTCGGTTGTCGTGTTCTTTATTATTTAAAGGATCCATATATGTTAACCCAGTTAAAGTACACGAAATTTCTGATACAAACGACATCACCAAAAGGATATGCTGAAAAAAATATGTATAAGAAGGGTAAAATATATGTGAAATAGATAAGATAATTTTTAAATTATTATCTGCATGTCAAGCTTACCATTTGGTGTGAATAAACGCTGTTTCTTATAATTTTCATTAGTGGAGTTGTTGATTGCAATGATTGTATTTGTGATTTTAAAGTGGAATTTCTCTCTATGTAGATTCTTTTCAATGAAAGGACTTTTTTGAACGGACAATAGGGTCTCTTTTATTGTTTTCATAGAACAATGAGCATAGAAAATGGGCAAACTTTTCACTTTAATAAAACTCAATGGATTTCAATAGTACCTACTGATGTTATGATGAATTTTGTGTTTCTTTTAACTATTTTGTATTAAAAGTTACATAATAAATATTATGTCAGTCACGACTGACTGCGTCACGGTGCAGGGGGACAAATGTGATTGTAAATGCAACAGACTGTGGGTTCGATTCCCACTCGAGGAAATTAAATATTTAATATTTCTGTTTTCTTTGCTCTGGTGTAGAAGCAAAGCGCGATATTGAGTTGCAATGCCTCCAGAATTCGGCGGAAAATGGAGAACCCTTCCCTTCCTTCTGCTTACTCTGCTTTTTCTGCTTTTGTGCGGGATACAGCATCACTTCCACTTTTCTTGCCATTTGAGCTTGAAATCTTCACGCTTTCTCAAGGTGTACAAGGTACGGAATCTATATTTATAATACTTTATGATACATTTCTTTAAAGGATTTTGAAGTTAAGAAGTTCATTGAGAAAACACACAAAAGAAAAAAATATATATTTATTGATTGTTTTAAGCTTATAATTTAAGTACTTTTTATTATTTAAACCCACTACAATTCTATTCCTGGCGTATTCGATTTTCTCAAACATAATTGAATTACTCAAGTCCTTAGAGCTCCAACTTTGATTAAAAATGACTTCCAACAAAGAGGTCACTCAAACACTATGAGTTTAAAAAGTCAGTCGTTTACCGTCTAGTAAGACGATATTAGAAGACAGGGGAGAATATAAAACGCACAAAGAACGAGGCTATGGATTTAGTAAATAATGAAAGATTTTTATACACTACTCTAAAGAATAAAATGCTAGAATCATTAAAAGGATTCATAGAAAAGTTAAATGAGATTTATATTTACGGAAGAATGTAATATCATAAAAAAAAAATTAAATGTGAAACTGAGAGCAAAGATTTTAAAGACTTGACTTGTTATAGTTTAAATTTAGTTTAATAAGTTGCAGTTAGCTAGATATAGAAGGTAGAATGAATGTATTGCGAATAATATTTTAAAATACAAAAATATAAAACAAATCGGTTTTTAATCTTTTTTATTACATTAACTAAATTACATATTTTATAATTATTATTATTGTTTTCATATATTTACTTAATAATAAGAGTTCGCGTAAGCTTTACTCAATTTCTTTATCATGTCCACAGTTTTGTAAGACACAGGTTGTCGATACAGAACTGTCATACCGAAAAACGGTGAAATAGCCAAAGTCGGGGCACTGGGTAAAGAATTTACGTCCCTTTGTATCATTTTGAACAACATTTGAAATGGTGTCTGTGGTTCTATTGACTTTCGCGATTCAGTTCTATAAATAGGAATATCTAAGTAACTCGATGAATATATAGATTCGGCCTGGTGTTCTTTTTCTTTAACAATTCTGTATGGCGTGAGTGTACGTAGTCCGGAGAGCATTAACTTTTCAAACATTTGTATACATTCTTCCGGCAAATGTAGAGGATGCCAGTGAAATGGGTTGCACTCGTTCACGTCCCTGTAGCGTTGTGCGAAGTCAAGGTCGTCCATGTACGTGATCCCAGTAATGGATGCTTCCAAATAATGCCCAAAAAATAAGGGCCAGCTCAGCCAAATAAGCCTGTAGTTTAAGGAAATTAATTTTAGCGAAATAAAATGTATTAATTGTTAGACAATTGAAATTGATATAAAACTATATATATTTAAATGTACGTTTGGCCGTGTTTGAATCGTTAGTATGTAATAAATCTATTTATGTAATCTTAAATATATATGTACTAATCTTTAGATCAACAAATAAATAAATAATGAAGGTTAAATTTCTAAAGCGAAATACTCAGATGACAATGTAGTGGAACTGCACCAGCACCATGTAAACACAATTAAAGCAATCCGCAACTTCTCGCCAATACTCGTATATGTGGGCGTGATATTTATTTCGCGTTAAAATAATTCATCAGTACGCTCATCCGTGTTTTTGAGAGGTCACCTCCTATAATTGCCCCCCTTTTGCTGAGCTTGTTACTCTGTAATAGTACCTAACACTATTGATCGTTGACCATTAATTAGCAATCTATATTCTATTCATTTGGGCGTAAGACAAAATGTAAGCAAAGAAAACAAAGTTTCTCAAACTTTTTTTTCGCTTTTTCATTTCTATTTAATATTTGTTTTCTAGCAGCATTTCTATCAGCTAGCTGTATTGTTCTTATGTTGTCTTTTCTGAACCCTCACTCCATAAAATGATAGAAACTAAATTACTAATGAAAAGGTTGCAAGTAGTCTAATATTTAAAAAAATATTTATTTACAAATATAAATGAACTATATATATATATATATATATATTATATTTTTATATATATATAAATATAATTTTTACAACACGAAACCGACATACTCTAACAAAATTTAAAAATGTTATCTAATATTCTATAACATACCAGCTCATCTTTCAACAATATCACCAGAGCAAAATGTCAGTCAGTATTTCAACGAGGTATTGTTAACACCTGTTTACAGCCACGTTCTCTTGTTCCTTTGAAGAATGTCAGCGAACGAATTTTAAAGACCACCTGCCATGTGATGTAATTGACTTGGTGCGAGTCGAAATACAATGACGCACGCTTTCAGTGAAAAGAAGAAAATAGCAATACATTAAGATTTTCTTTTATTAAAAGAGACAATATTGTTTTACTGTCAACCTTATACTTCTAATGTTTTTTTTTATAGATATGCACGACACGCGGTTGGACACAGGGTGTCCTGTGTTATCAATTGATATATTTCAAAGTAATATAAATACATAATTATCTATCATATATTTATCTATTTCAATGTTTTTAGTGTCACTGTATTCCGAATGCAGTATACCCTACTGAGGCAGAGGGAATATAGTATTAAAACACTCCGTTCCCCATTTTCCGCCGAATACTAGAGGTACTGTTGATTCACGCAATGGGGTATTGAGTGGCTACGTGTACTATTACACATTTGCGCCCCTGCGCCACGACTAGCCTCGAATAATCATTGACATTATCCTTAGTAGTGCGTTAAATGAAAATAATAAATATTTAATTTCTCCGAGCGGGAATCGAACAGACAACCGCGTTTGTAGTCGATTTATCTGTATTTTTTGTTAATAAATTATAATAAACAAGGATTCGAAACATTAAATATGGGGCTCTAAGGTACCAGCTCTATTATAAATAAGAAATGGTGGTTTCAATGCAATTGGTATTTTTAAAATGTCATATATTTTGTCTATCGAGCAGGCTCGCTGTATGAATAGGTATATTATTACCGAAATATAAAAATTTACAAGATGATTTACAAGAATTTCAAATAATTCTTTTATCTTGTACTTGAAATCTCGATGTCGAAATCTATTTTATTCATAGTCAAAGTAGTCATACAATGCTTTGGGGAGGTACCCTGTTACGGTGCTGTTTTTTGGATACCGATAAATTTTTATAAACACCGGTAAAAATATTATCGGTGGGCGTTCACAATTTGGAGGACAACCTGTAAAAATATATATATTTCTTTAATTTTGTTTACTCATTACATAGAACTTACTTATATTAAATTTTATATTTTAAAACAAAAATAAAAATAACAAAAGAAAAAAAATAGGATCACTAATTAACAATAAATTTTAAGAGTGCATTTACCTTCTCTATTTGTTAGTGTTTCAGTTTCAGTATCAGTGATATTATAGCTAATACAAAAATGAAAACAGAGAACAGAAATGATGACTGCTCTATTCATGATGAAGCCATGGGCTGGATGCTGGCTGACATCAAATTATATTTGTTGTAATTCCTTTCCGATTTCACAACTAATGCCATAAAATAAAAACCAATTCCGTTATAATATTTATTGTTTTATTTTATGACCTTAAAATGTGTTATAATAAAATTGCTATGTGATTATATAAATAGTTAAAATAATAATATTTAAAGGAATAGATCTTATAAGCAAATAAAAACTATCAAGAAAAAACTGCTTTACGTCGTAGCCCGCACACAGCAGGGTAGGCAGAGGGAACTTAGTGTTAGGACACTCTGTTCCCCACTTTCTGCCGAATTTCTGTCGCAGTGGCATAAAGTGTGACAGTAAACCGACTGCTTGGGGGTTCGATCCCCACTCGAGGAAATGAAATATTTATCTAAATTTATATTTCCATTTGTTCGCTCTGGTGTCGTGGCAAAGGGTGGCGTTGAGTTTCGCCACTCAACTCGCAGTGCCTCCAGAATTCGGCGGAAAGTGAGGAACGGATTGTCTTAACACTAGGTTCCCTCTGCCTACCCTGCTGTGTGCGGGATACAGCGTGAAGCTGATAAAAAAAAATCTTGCAAACGCCGCCTTCAATGGTTCAATCTTTATAATATGTTATCATTGTCCAGGCAAATAGCAATTATAACGATATGCCAGACGAAAAAGAGAGCTCAATAATAAGTAATTATGTTAAGAACGTATAAAGATATATTATAAATACAAAAATATAATGAAATATAACGTATGCTGACTTATACATGAATATTGCAAGTATTTACAGCTGAAACTATTTATTTACCGTTATGAAAAATAAATATTTAAAAATAAAATCCTGTGTAATTTATGTGTGTACGAGCAAAATAATGAGATTTAAAAAAACGCGTAAAGAGATCTCGTTGGCTGCATTCAGGCAATTAAGTTCTTGATAATTTTCCATTTCATTTAATATTTTACTTTTTCTGTTTGTAAATATCAAAGTTGTAAAATGTTGTATTTTGTAAAGTATATTTTTATTATACGTTTAAATTTTAAATATATATAACTAAATTCGACGATTATTATAAACTAGCGGACGCGCGCAGCTTCGCGTGCTTATTTGCACCCTTAGGGATGAAACACGTGTTCAATTAAATATTTTTAAGAGTCTGAATTTCAAATTTTATAAAAATCGGTGCCGATTTAAATTTTTTTCCATACAAACTTGCAACCCCTATTTCATCCCTTTAGAGTTAAAATTTTTCAAAATCCCTTCTTAGTGGATGTCCAGATTACAAAAGTAAATACCTGTCCAAATTTCAAGTTTCTACCATCAGCGGTTACGGCTGTGCGTGCGTCTTACCTCAGTCAGTGAGGACAAGTCCTTTTATATATATAGATTATGATATGATACCTTTTTTTTTATTTTTTATTGTTGATAGACAAGCATTTGTCCGCTATCTCACCTGGTGGTAAGTGACGATGCGGACGAAGGTGGAGCATGCTAGCCTAGGTAGTGCCTATTCACTCGTTCTTTAAAGAGGGCCAGGTTATACTTGGCGGGGAACTGTTCAGCAGGTAGGGAGTTCCACTCCTTAGCCGTTCGCATTAAGAAAGTGGAGGCGAAGCGCCGCGTACGAATAGGTGGTATATGGTGGTAATATTCCCTACCTACATTCCCCCTCCTTCCTTTTCTTCGTAGCTTAAGATAATGGGTGCTGAAAGGTGATACTCGGTGTGGAATGTGTTGGAGCACATCAAGACTACTACTTTTAAAAGTGTTTAAAAAAACGTTTGTGCGTTTTTGTCTATACTTCTATACTAATATAATAAAGCGGAAGAGTTTGTTTGTTTGTTTGTTTGTTTGTTTGTTTGAACGCTAAGATCTCTGGATCTACTGGATCGATTTACTTTGTTTTTGTTTTGTATGAAAGCTGCATTCTTCAGAAGTGCTATAGGCTATATAACATTACATTACACATATGTACTAATAATATATTAAAATACTTTCTAATTTGACATGCAATTTATTCTGCCATGTTAATAACAACCGTCGTCGCTACGCAACTGCGTTCGTTACCGCGTCATTTTGATATTCATCCTTATGAAAATAAATATAATAGGCATTTCATCTAGATTGAAATTATATTTCTATAGAAATTATATTCTTATATTTCAAGCAGGCGTAGCCGCGTCCGGGTCCGCTAGTAAAAGATATACCGCGTTGTCCACTTTTTCACTCATTCTATTTTTTTTAATTTGTGAAGTCATAATGGCACAAGAGCACAAGCATATGACTGTAAACGCGTTGTTTAGTGGTTGTTGGTTCAATTCCCACTCGGGGGAATGAAATATTGAATATTTTCATTCCCTCATTCTGGTAACGAGTATCATCATTGTACACGGAAGGTTTCAGGTTTGCAGAGTGCCCCTGCGTATCCTGCTCTCTGCGTGTTTCAGCGTGAAACTAAAACTAAAAAAAGAGGCCATCAGTAGTTCAGCCTTAGATTGCTATTTTGCGTAGGTACCTATTACTAAAACTGAAAATTCCTAATATTTCACATCTATTAAAAGTTTTCCCAGACAATAATGCACACGGGAACATGTGCCGCTTGTTCATTACATGCCCCGAGATATGTCTCTCGCATTAATAGGAAAAAGATATATGTTGCTGTCAATAAAGAGATTACTATCATCATTATTATTTGTACGATACAGACACTCACATGTGTACAGCAAGGAGAATTTCTATTTCTATTCCCATGCTGTCTTAGATTATATCTATACTAATATTATAAAGGTGAAGAGTATGTTTGTTTCAACGTGCTAATCTCAGAAACTACTGGGTCGACATCAAACATTCTGTTTGGATTGGCATTCGATGTGACGATGTCATACAGAACTCTTAATTACTTCCATGTGACGCCGTATCTAAAAGCTAGTATAATATTCTTAGTTTAAGACGTTTTAGAGAAATGTTTAAATATTTTTTTTAATACTAAAGTAATAAAAATTAAAATACATCAATCACATAATTTTACTCGCCTGAATAATAATTAAATTTATTTTGGATTTTTTTATTTTTCGCTGTTATTCGGTCAATAAAACTGTTGAATTTAGAGTTTGTTATAAATGCCGGGATAAGTAGTGTTCTGGGGTAACAATTGCACAGTTTATTCAAATTCTCTGACACCGGTGTTATTATATAGTCATTTCTTTCAACACTTCTCTTTCTCACTTTCCTTTTCTTTATTTCATTTGTGCATAGGATCTTTTCGATGTTTAATGAATTAAAAAGTTCCTCGAAGACTTTTAAGCTTCGCATTTTATCATTTAAATGATTTGTTTTTGGTTTCATTTTATTCCCAACAAATGCTATAATAATAAAAATATGTTATTTATTATATTTGCGATAACGTAGCGTAGTCACACATGTGTTACTAAGCATGTAGTTTTCCATTTTATTGTGGAAAACTTTTACAATTGAAATAAGCATATGAGGAAATAAAATCAAATAAGTAATTCATTGAAGCCTGTCGTGGAGTTGTGGGTTCGATTCCCACTCGAGGAAATTAAATATTTAATATTTTCATTTTCTTGATGAAATATGTAATATTTTCATTTATCATACTCTGCTGACGAGGTAAAGCGCGGCGCTGAGTTTCGTTACTCATCACGCAGAATGCCAATGCCTTCAGAAATCAGCGGAAAATTGATTACGGATTTGTCTTAATAGGAACGGAGTTTGTTATCATTAGGTTTCCAGGTTCCTTCTGCCTCCCTAACATGTGCGGTATATCACACGAAGCTAAAAAACATATCCCTGATCTGGTTAGACATAATACTCTGCCCAGAAATCAAAATCTGAATGGAGGAAAGAAAAATGAAGGACTACGTGACATTATTTTTTAAATATCGATTGGTATTTATTTGTTTTCGTGTAACTTATAAGATAGATACAAAACTATCTTTTACTAATTAACCACATTCAACTGAGCCAACAAACTAGTTGAGTTCCGCGACTCAACACGCATTCGTAATATTTGACAGAAAGTGGGGGACGGACTGTTTTAACATTAGGTTCCCTATACGTACCCTGCTGTATGCGGGATACACGGTGAAGCTTAATATCATTTTATTTATTGACCACACTTTCAGAGGTGCAGAAAGACATAATTGATGGAGATGGCGCAATAAGGACTAAACTTTTAACAACTGAAGCGGACTAAAGTTTTGGCTATATCTAGAATATTCAAGTGGGTATTCCTACTGCGGAATTATAAGAAATAATTTTTGGTCAAATAGAACTTTAAATTAAAATTTTATTGTAACTTAATGAAAATATTCTTTTGAGTTCGCTTAGTTGTGGTTAATTTTCAACGGGACAAACTCCTTTGCCTTATGTATAGAGAGTGTGGATTCACATTTCACGTAGTACAATTATATATTATTTATAAAAATTACACATGTGTTTTGGTTTGATATTAGGGTTTTGTATGTTTAAAAATGATGATATTTTAGAGTATAAACAAGACTTAAATTCTCTAATATTTTTTAATAGAAAAAATTGGAAACGTAGCTCTTGCTTACTTTCTCAAATATAGCTCCTACGGCAAGTAATAGCTTGCCATCCACCATCCAGTTGTTTGATTTAAGAGCGGCGAACAGAGTGTTACAACACTAGGTTGTCTCTGTATGTTCCTTGTTATTTTCAGGGCAAAATAGTTTCCTTTATAATTTTGAAAATATTAGATTAACATAAATATTCAATCATTCAAATGTTAGATTAACATAAAATTCATCATCAAATAACTATTAAGTAAAAAAAAGTGTGCAACTGAAAAATCTAAACCAACCATAGATATTGAAGAAAAAATACAACACTATACACATAGTGTTGTGCTGGATTGTGTTTTAGTTACTGGATTACAGCGAGTCGAGCGGCGAGATGAATAACAATTAGACATATATTTTTTTAAAAGCATTCAGTTTTTTATACGTAGAAAATATATCCAGATTACACACCTAAATCTCCTTTCTTTTCTTTCCTTTCTTTCCTTCAGATCTAGGTGGATTATACTATAATTATGTCATCGTCATATTATTGTAAATTCTTATTAGGAAGCATTATATTGTGATAATACCATTTATTTTTAAATTAAATAAATATGTAGTTTTCAAGTTATTTAATCTGTTATATTACAATGCCTATTTAAATTTTATGACACTTGCTATATTATTCTAAAATAATAAAAAATAACACTTTCGAAAAAGAAAACCATTTTACTTTTACACATACAAGAATAAGTTTCTATTCTGAAATGATTTTGACTCTTGAAATGATGACAGAATATAAGATTTCTATTTAACTATGTTTTGAAATGATGCTTTAAGAAATATTTTTTTAGTAATAAAACTTTTCTAAGTATTTTTTTTTTAAGAATCTTTTTTTCAGTGGCCTTGCTTGTGTTCTTCGATAACTTCTTGTATTATACCACGAAACTTTGCTATATCTAAACATACAGTTTCGCGATGTTGATGCTGTATCACAATCTTCATTGGGTTTTGGTGTTAGTGTTGGTGGTTGTGACGTTGTTGGTTGTGATGTTATTGGTTGTGACATTGTTGGTTGTGACGTTATTGGTTCTGACGTTGTTGGTTGTGAATTTGTTGGTGGTGATGTTGTTGGTTGTGAATCTGTTGGTTGTGATGTTGGTGGTTGCGATGTTGTTGGTTGTGAATCTGTTGGTTGTGATGTTGGTGGTTGCGATGTTGTTGGTTGTGAATCTGTTGGTTGCGATGTTGTTGGTTGTGATATAGTTTGTTGTGATGTCGTTGGTGGTGATGCCGTTGGTTGTGATATCGTTGGTTGTGATGACGTTGGTTGTGATGTCGTTGGTTGTGATGCTGTTGGTTGTGATATAGTTTGTGGTGATGTCGTTGCTTGTAATGTCGTTGGTGGTGATGCCGTTGGTTGTGATATCGTTAGATGTGATGTCGTTGGTTGTGATGTTGTTGGTTGTGAATCTATTGGTGATGATGTTGCTGGTTGAAAATCTGTTAGATGCTTATCTGGTGGTTGCAATGTTGTTGGTTGTAATATTGGTGTATCTGTTGATTGTGATGTAGTTGGCTGTGAATCTGTTGGTTGCGATGCAGGTGGTTGCGATGTTGGTGGTTGCGATGTTGGTGGTTGTGATGTTGGTGGTTGCGATGTTGGTAGTTGTGATGTTGGTGGTTGCGATGTTGGTGGTTGCGATGTTGGTGGTTGCGATGTTGGTAGTTGCGATGTTGGCGGTTGCAAGGTTGTTGGTTGTAAAGTTGTTGGTAGCAATGTTGTTGGACTTTCTTTATGCAAAGTTGGGCACAAAGTGTACGGCATCATAGTGCTATAAGGCTTAAACGGACCATTTCTAAGTGAAGAATAAATTTTTTCATAGTCTCTAGAGTAGATATTTGAGAAAACAGTTTTACTTTTCTTGAGACCAACGTATAATGGGAATATCATGTTGAAATTATCTTTATCAGATTTACATCCTCCTGCACACACTTTGTAAGGTGCAGTGAATATGAGATGTTCAGGAAGGCTTGTGATTGCTAAAATTAATATATTTTTTACTGAAAAATTAACTTTTACTTAAAAAACTGGATTAGTTTGGAGTAAAATTTAATATTTTTTTATAATCATCTCATAATATTATTTTATTATAAAATCAATGAGATTGTTATTTTTCTTAAAAAAAAAAACAGTATAGTATAAAAATGACAACTCTAAATAGAAACTCGTAAAAATTTTCTAGAAATCTATCTTTGGTAGAACGTTATGGAGTTACCTTAGATTAATTACGTCGAAAGGCTTTGTACATTATATCGAATAACTTGTATCAACATTGAAGATATTTTATGTGGTAGTAATTACTTTCATAGAATATAATAGGAACATGGTCTTTAAATTTTATTTAATAAGGCAATCATTAAATTTTATTTAATGATTGCCTTAGCCTACTTAAAGTCATAAGGCTGTTAATCCTAATAAACTATTGGGCTTGTTGTACCTCACAGGTGGTCTCATGGTCACTATGTCATGATATATTTATGGGATCCTGGAGAAATCGAGGGAACTCGAAAAGGGACTCTTTAAATTTTACAGGCACACTTAAAACGATTTGGGTATTTTATGTACGGATTCGTGTATATGCTTTCGGAAAGCATAATTTTATGACGTGGAACTGACGATGAAGACCATAGATGGCCCACGTAACTGTAATACCGACTTTTAGTCGTAGTTACAAGGCTGCGTGGGAGCTGCCTGGGATGCGCTGCCGCAGAATACCGCCCAAGAACAAGGGGCTGATATACAAGAGCATAGTCCGACTGGTTCTTTTATACGGCAGCGAATGTTGGCCAGCACTATCTCGGCACACTCAGGAGCTTCACGTCACGGAAATGAAGATGCTGAGGTGGATGTGCGGCGTAACGCGGTCTGACCGCATATGCAACGCATTCATTCGAGGTAGTCTTGGGGTCCGTGACGTAGCGGATAAGCTCCAAGAGCGTCGCCTGAGATGGTTTGGCCACATTACGCGCCGGCCTAAGAACTATGTCGGATGCAAGTGCCTTGCTATACCAGTTCCTGGAGCGCGACCTCCCGGACGCCCAAGGAAGCGCTGGTTGGATGTCGTGATGCAGGACATGAGAGCCAAATGGTCTAACCATCGAGGATGCAAAAGATCGTGCAAAGTGGAGTAGGTTGAGTAGGAAGGCAGACCTTGGTAATAGTCGGGATTAATGCCAGGAAGAAGAAGTTATAAGGAAAAGCATTAATAAAACTTTTCTTCAGAAATGAGATTCTCATCCTCCATCCTCGATCGTTGCATTTCTTTTTAACCAACTTCAAAAGTAGGATATTCTCATATTCAACTGACTTCAAAAAGGGAAAGGTCAATTCGCCAGAATATTATTTATGTATGTTCTTGTCAATATGCGAAATTAAAATTGAAGTTTTACATAGTATAACCACTACGTACTTGTTGGAGAAGCATACTTTTAAGGTCTACCCATAACTTTAAAAACGTATTTTTTTTTTTTTTAAATAAACCCACTTCTTCTTAAAACAATAAACTAAAAAGTATAAAATAAATTTACTTTGACATAACTTTGAAATAAAGTGATTTTTCTGTTAAAAAAATATTTTATAAAAACAAAATAAATTCATAGTTGTTAAATAGATAGCGTTACAATAGAATAATTCAAGCTATCATTTGGTTAAACCGCAAAGTATAAAATAATTTTATTGCAAATTGTCAATATGAGAAAGCGTCTGTCTACATTCTAATTTTCGACGTGAAGTTGTACTTAATCACCATAGCTACGCTTTTACTATAAATACAAAGTTTCAACGCCTATTTCAATCTTTTAGGGTTCAAATTTTTCATAATCCCTTCTTAGAGAGAGTCCACATTATGAAAATAAAACTCTGTCCAAATTTCTCGTTTCTACGCACAGCGTCTTACCTCAGTCAGTGGTAACATATATATATATATATATATATATATATATATATATATATAGATAACAATGTGGAACAAATATATATAAATTTGCAATACTTACTCTTTCCATGAATTATGTTTTGAATAAACTTTTCACCGTCATTATCCTCATTTATTAGTGGCACAGTATATATATTGGTGTCCTGTAAAGTTTCTTTTATTATTATTTCATATATCGACATAAAGAAAAGTATCAACAGCATTTGTTATGGCAAAATTGTTCAGAAAACAATAAAAATAGTATATTTTTTTTATTGCACTGAACAATTTAAATGTGTAACATAATATTCTTTACAAAATAATCCAAGTAGTTTTATGAGAGAAAATAATCTTTCGACAAACAAACTCGCATTAGCGAATTTTCCGACGGCCTCAATGTATCCATATTTTTAAAATTAACTATAAATACGTAATAACTGTAGTGAACAATTCTATTATTAAATACCGTAGATTATTATTTATTTATATTTTTAATAACATAACCGGTCGGGGCAAGGGTATTTTCGTATTTTGAATGTATTATTAGTAATCAAATCTCTTTGGCTATTCTGAATGTAACTGGCTGGTTTTAATACCATTGAATGTGACATAGTGAAGATGCAATAAATAAATAAAAAACTATTTCCCGCCATTTTTTAATTGTTTTTCAAGCACGCAAAATGAACGTATGTGACGAAGAACATGGGTACATTTTAAAGTTTTTTGGAAAAAAGATAAAAATGCGATAAACGCCAAATCTGCGCCTAAGTAAGAAATATTAACATGGAAACATGCAGCAATATAGATTCTAATTCTATTATGTTTAAGATATATTTTATTCCCGTTTTCATACTGTCTGTCTGTGTATTTAATACTATTTAAATAAATGGTAGTAAGAGGGAATATAGTACTCTAAGACACTCCCTTCTCTACTTTCCGTTGAATTCTCTTCCGCGGAACTCACCGCCGCGCTTTAACTCGACATTAAATATAAATAATTATTCGAATACAATACAAATACAATGATGTCAGGCCTGTTGGCATATAGCATTGTAAAACATATTATAAGTAGATACATTAATTTATAACTGTCATTGTCTCCAAATTCTTTCCAATTGGCGAAAGAGTTCTTGACAATTGTTGTGTTGAGCACGAGATATAAATATATTGTGAGGCAAGTGGCCTAGAATGAAGGAATTTTAATAAATATATATTCCACATGTGACATAACTGAACACGTCTTTGGACCAGCCAAACTTCTGGGATTTATCTAAACCAGAAAGACAAGGTCGCAGTACGTAATGCTGTATTATTGTCATGTCGGACATACTTAAGTTGTGATATAGGAAGAATTACGATCCGCAAACGCCAAAATTAGTGAAGTATAAACATGTTAACTATAAGAGGAGTAAAATTACTCACTCACAACATAATAATACGCTACATTTACATATTTTATGACTTAATAAAAAATATCCCATAAAAAAATCTATAATTATTCTACATCAAACATAGTATCCTTATAATTTTACTCCTAAAATATTGAAAACTCGTTAAATTCAATAGTATAATAAAAAACTTTTTATAAGCTTTATATATTAATATAAAACAGTAAAAAAGTTTCACAGTATATAAAATATTTTAAAAAGAATCATTTAATCGAGTGTGATTAGGAAATAGTAATAGAACAAATCTATGATTTTTAATTTTTTTGTTTGTATATCTGTTTGTACGTGCACATCCTTGTAACTACTATATTGAATGATTCTTTTTAATTGTACTGCCGATAGGTCTGGGGAGGATGGCTCAATTGATTTTGAAGATTGGCACACCTGCCGTAAAACTATATTAGTCTACCTATAGCATAAAAAACAATGAAGAAATTGGAAGAGAAAAATTTAAGAACTGTAGCTTCTGATGAAGAATTATAACGAGTCAGCTAAATTATAAGAAATTACCAAAACTGATTTAGCGTTACAGATATTTCTCATGGACATTTAAATCAAATACTAAAACATCTGACGAAGGAAGAATATGCCAACTAAAGTTAAACAAAAAGGAAATAGTTACGAAAGTTGGTCACTAGAAAACCGTCACAGTTTTCCAAAAACCGTCGTCTCCTGGGGGTCTGACTCTAAGCGAATGAACATGGTTCTTTCTATTTCCATTCGGAGGAATGATTATAATTAAATTATATAGTTGTGCTGCTCTGGTTAAACAAAACACAATGATTGTTTCCGCTACTCAACCGAAGTAATATCTTGGAATTTTTGCTCTAAATTTCAATGTTCATTTGTAGTAACTGAAAGTTATAGATGGACATGATTATGATGTCCAAGACCAATTTGTGGGTAGCCATTGACAATAATCGAAAGTTCTTAGGCCTTTTTGGGCCAGATAATAATACATTTATTTGGAAAAAAAAAACGATTATTACATATAATTATTAAGTTTCTCTTTAAAGATTCACGGGTTCAAAAGAACCCGGTCCTTTGGAAGGCTTGCGTGGGGATACAGGTCCAACACGTAGATGCCCCTTAGAGAATATTCAAACGTTTTACTGTGACGCATCAGCCGGGATCCATCTCTGGGTAACCACAGGTAATTGCCCAGAGATGGTCGCCGGTTAATGCGTATTAATATTATTATTATTTTTAATTTTTTTTGTATTGCATTTGTTAATATTATTGTATAGTATAGTACTATTATTGTAGCAACTTTTTTTAATTTCTTACAAATATACACAATATCTTGAACACGTAATAGTTTCCTTGAATTCAAAATAGTATGAAGCTTGTATATTTTTAGATTCTCGTTGAGTGTGCTAACGGCCTTAGTTCGTAAGAATGATTAAAGCAAACTAATTGCTTTCGTATATATGACATCGCATTATTGACATTACTCATTTGATGCGGAGATGGCACGGTCCCCGTAATTTATCATTATTTATAGGTGCCATACATCACAGTTGACATGTCAAAGTCCTTTTGCGGTTGTGGCCAAAGAAAATTCTATTTCTTCATATAAATGCTAATAGAACGATAATGACGGAATTACGAAACGATATTAAAAGATATAAATATGTAGTTAATAATTTAAATAAATATATTTGTTTTTTTTTTATTTGATATGACTTCTTTTGGGGAGAAGAAATACAAAAGAAAGTATTCATTAAAAAATAATTGAAATAAAATATTTTTAATGAGTTTTCAAAATATATTGATGACAATGGCCTACCTATGTATTATAATTGATTATTATTAAAATCGTAAATGTCATTCGTTATTTAAAATGCCGTTCCACGTTCCACCATCTTTGCAAATAAGTAGATAAAAAATATATATTTTAATCTGTTCTATCGCTCGTAATAACTTTAATACCTAAATTAAACGCAGTTTAAGCATAATATTTTTTTTATCAGCTTCACACCGTATCCTGCACACATCAGAGTAGGCAGAGGGAACCTAGTGTTAAAACATTTCGTTCTACACTTTCTACCGAATTCTGGACGCAATACGTGTTGAGTGGCAGAACTCAACGCCACGCTTTCCCTCGACACCAGAGCGATGAAATGGTATGGTATTTAACTTCCTCGAGTGGGGATCAAACCCACAACCGTCGCGTTACCATCACACCCTTGTGCCGCTGCGCCACGACCACCTCAACTATTATAATTACAGTTATTATATAAATTACAGAATACATTTCAGTTAAACAATAAGGACACATATTGATCTTCTATTTCTGTAGCCTAGTGACACTCGTCGAAGTCCAGGCTGCGTTGGTCATTGTAACATTTAATTATGTTCAATTTGGCTGATTGCCGGCTCTACCTGCTAGGTAGCCTAACGTTTTGGACCGCCTCCAAATGATTACATTCACTGAACTGTCAAACATAAGTTATTTTAGATATACCGACATTGAAACTTTTCGGTCTTCATCTTGTCATATCACCGTCAGTTACGCTGTTTTTTATTTGTAGTTAAGGAGTATATAGGAAATATGATTGTTATATATTCTGCTTTTGATATAATGAAGTTATTAATCTATAGTAATTATAATAACTAAACAAGTAGTTGAGAGTTTGCCTCAATTTTCGTTGTGTGTTAATTGGCAGTAATTTAGTAACGTTTATGAGGCACTAACAACGCAGACTGATGCAGATATGGGCTTTTACGTGATACTTGGTAGGTATGGGTTTTTAATCAGGTTTTCCTTTATTAATTATACAATAATAATTATTAAACATTTAAGATAATTTTGTAGTAAAAGTTGGATTAATTAGATTTTTGGCTTACATAATATTTAATAGCAATTTTCATAACACTCATATTTGGTTACTGACATCGCTTTGCTTTTTTTTATTGAGATTAAATCGCTATGCATTATCGAAATATGTCAAGTAAATATCCAAAATTACGGTTATAAAAATAAAATTATAAAGCTATGTCAGTCAATTCGACGCAAGCGAGGTATAAATAAAAAAACTATATAATTTGTACTTAAAGTTTATTCGTTGAAATAAGATGACATCGACAGAGGAATGCGGACAGCTCTGAATGTAACAATAGTGCCTGTAGGGCGGCTAAAGTGGGTAGCGCGAGTTGGTTCACGACAACGAAATCCTGTAACATTGACATAAAGTTCACGATCGTGGATAGGTGCAACGTCCGCACAGCAACGTCAAGCGGGTGTTAGTGCAAGCTTATAGGTATACGGAGTTAATTCCAAGTTTGGAATACTTCCTCGAGATAAGGGACTTCGTGTGGGCCCGCTGGAACTTGGCACCGACTGAGATGTGGTGAAGCAGGGTTGTGTCTTTGCTGTACTTCTTGCTGCTGTAGCTGTAGCCTTTTGAGAGATAGGTCCTAAGAGCACGTTCGCCCCATGTTTGCGGGACTGGCCTCTCGACGGGTATACCGTGGTTACGTTTGTCTATGTAGTTGATTAAATCATCATAATAGTTCTTTTGGTAGTCATAAATATAGTTGTACTGGAAGAATTTTGGCCTGAAAATTTAAATATATTTTCAGGTTAATGAAATTCAAAATCGATTACTATGATATATTTATGCATTTGAACCACTAAAAAAAATGTCATATGAACCATATTAATTGTTTTATTTTATAAGAAAAAAAAAGATTTTATATATTTAATTAAGAGCTAAATTATTTAAATTCTATTAAACTATAATCGTAGTAAAGTTTAGTTACAAATGTAAACAAGAATCAATAAAATATATAGGCCGTACCTGACCCAATGTTTGCAAACTAGTCGTTTTGGATCGGTGCCGTGAACTGGATTTTCTGGTGGTGGTGGTTCTGCTACCTCAGCTTGAGGTGCCTCTGCAGGTGCCCCTTCAGCGGCAGGCTCTGCAGCCGGCGCCGCTTCCTCAGGCTTATCTTCTTCTACCACGTCATCCCACATCCTGCCAGGAATGCTGTGAGATAGAAAAATCACTGGCAATTATTGTTTTAAACACTCAAATACAATATTTATTGTTTCAAAATAAGCACAATATAGTAATAACCCATCACTATCACGAACCTAACTAGTATAGAAGAACGTGTGAAGAGGTTGGGTGATCGTAAACGACTGGCACAGGCGTTGCCTGGTGGCGCGGGAGCCACTCAATTTATCTAACTTTGACCCCACCTGGCTGTCGTAAGCTAGTGGTGCTGGTTGCCAATGATTTTCTGTCAATACACTGACCGTGCGATGCATGCTTCATGGCTAATTACTTCGCCAATTATATTTTTTCTTTGATGTACATGTATTATGTTGAACGTATAATTTGTAAAATTCTTGTCAATTGACACATGTGTTTCTAAGCATTAGACAATTTATATGAAATTGTATAATTGAAGAATAATTTTAAAAACTTTATGGAAATAAGCCAAGTTTTTAGAGAGCTTTATCACTTTTGTTTTAATTATAAGAATACTATTTCACTTGTCTTAGACACGAAAGCTGTGACATAATTCATTGTAACACTTTAATTATTGGCGTTGGTATAGAAATAGATAAATTTCATATATTATTACATGATTTCACAATTTTGAAGACTAGTTTGTACTAATTCTAATATAAATAACCATATGTTTTATATAATATAAAGGCACTGTAATTAAAACAATATTTACAGGCATTGTCTTCACGACGCACAAATCGTGTAAATTCTAGGTATGGACAACGGCGTCTATGCTCCCTTAATTCGATAAAAAAAACTATTATATATATATATATATATATATATATATATATATAATTCTCTATAAAGCAATTGTAAACCAATAATCTATTATCACATTGCATAGAATATTGAATTTCGAAATAATTACTGTTTCCTTACTTTTTAAATGCGGGTGTGCCTAGATTTTAATGGGTTCTGGCTTCTTATTAATGATTTCGTGCCAAGATAAATTTTCAACAAGATGAATATCTGTTTATTACTAATATACTCGTAAATTTTATTAATTGAGACGAACATAAAATATATTAATTTCGTCTTATACAACCTCATTATTAGTAATTTTGTTAATACTCATTTTCAAAATTTGATTTTCAGTTTGCTTATTTTAGATATGACCAAGTTTACGTTTTATACTCAATCAGCTTAATTATTTTCATTAAATATAGGAGGGTAGACAGAGGGAATCTAGTGTTAGGACACTCCGTTACTCATTTACCGCAGAATATTATTTGATCATCATAGTTTATTCAGCATACATGTATATCACTGGGAAGCGAATTGCGTCACTTTCAATTTCAATTACTTTTTTCAATTCTAAAGTAATAGAGTTACTATATTTCTACCAAAGTTTATTAAAATCGATGGTTTTGACGTGAAAGCGTAACAGATAGACAGTTTCGCATGTATATAATATTAGTGAGATTATGGTAAAAGCACGTAGTCAATTAATATTTAACGTAGAGCGATAATATTGGTAAAATAATTCAACCTTGCCTGTTTTAAACTGGATATGGAGAGAAAGGATGACTAGACAAATGCTTGCTTGTAGATAAAAAGGGGGGGGGGGCGTCGTGGTGCAGCGGCACTTCACTTCCTCGAGTGGGGATCGAACCCACAACCGTCGCGTTTACAGTCACATGCTTGTGCTCCTGCGCCACGACTGGCCTCGGTCGACTAGTACTGGCGTGGCGGTACCTCCCCGTATTCTCTATTTACTAACATATTAACAGTTAATGGGTCAATTCGAGACGGTTGCCAAAAATAAAGATTTATGATTCTATACAAGTGCTGTTCTAATGATAACAGCACATTTTTAATATACTGAAATTTTGACAATATATTTATGTTATCGGATCTATCTCATACGCTATTAGTTTTATCTTAAAAATATGATATATTGAGCCTAGTGCTAAGACACTCCGCTCCCCAATATCCGATGGCGGCATAGCGTGGTGAGCGGCCGCGCTTTGCGTCGACACTAACCACTAAGAGATGAAAATATTAAATATTACATTTCATCGAGTGAAAAATCGAACCCACAGCCTATCGGCGTTTACAGTCACAGGTTTGTATCCCTGCTGGTTTGTACGCACGGCTGGCCTCAAGTAATTATTTTTCTATCCGATTATTATATTACTAGCGGACCCGGACGCGGCTACGCCTGCTTGAGATATAAGAATATAATTTCTATAGAAATATAATTCCAATCTAGATGAAATGCTAAAAGTGACTATTATATTTATTTTCATAAGGATGAATATCAAAATGACGCGGTAACGCGCGCATATATTAAGTATAGATAGAAGTATAGATATAGAATTATTTATTTACATGTTATGTTTCATTTAACGTCTTATTTTTTATCATTATGTAAATTTGTAATTATAACATTATCGTAATAGTCTGTGATAATAAATTTTAAGCTTAAAAATGGGATTCACCAGTAATTAGCAAAGGAGACAAAGGAACCCAGTGTTAAGAAAATAATTTATTCCACATTCCCCAAGTGGAAATCGAACTCATAACAGTACCATTTGACAATCAAGCGTTGTGCCGTCAATTTAATTTATCCAAAATAGTTAATGTTTCTAGAAACGAGGGAGAATAGAGACCAAAGTGTATACCTGCAAATATTGAAATAGGAACAAAATATCTAAGTGTCCTAGATATTACAATGTATTTTACGATGCAATTAGTATAGTTATCATGTATATTATGGACAGTTAATAAAATAATATTGATAAAAATTATGTTTTGCATTTAAAAAGGTTTTTTATGACGTAAAATCTACGTCAGCCTTCACTGGAATTCTGTGAAAAAAAAAAGAAATATATATATATAGGTATATTAAAACATTGATCGAAGTTAAAACATCAAAAATATAAGAGTAGTAGTAAAAATAAATTTGTGGTGTGGCGTAGGGGCACAAGCGTGCGACTGTAAAAGTGACAGTCGTGGGTTCAATTCCAACTCGTGGGAATAAAGTATATTGTTATTTCCTCGTTCTTGACTTCCACCACTCAACTCGCTATATCTTAAGAATTAGGCAGGAAACGGAGAATGGAAGCGTCTTAATGGGGATGGAGTGCCTCAACCCCAGGATTCCTCTCCCTACATCTATGTGAATTTGTAAAAAAAAAAAGTCTGATATACTATAGCTATAATTTTCAATAAACATTTTAAAGTTAATATCTAAGTCCTTAAAATATTTAGCTTCGATTAAGACCACTCACAGTATAATTGTTACCGAGTCTGCAAGTCAACGAGGCTTGAGCTAAGCCTTTCACTAAGATATTTCGATTCAATATAAGCTTGGAGTGAATTTAGTATCTGATCAACCGGGAAATTGCCAAACAAGTACATCATTACCAAAGATATTATTCAGTTGGTTAGATGCCTCAAGGAGTACTAATTAACTTGAAGATCCTATTAGTCTATAGTAATTCTAATATGGATGTAATATGATGGTAATATGAGGTGTTCCAACATTAACGTAATATTGAATTAAATAGAAAACGTTTTTAGTGTTTTCATTGTTTTTTTATTGAATTATCCCTAGAAAGTCCCTAGAAGATGTTTATTTACGGAATAAGACATATCCAGCCCAAAATCCACACCAAGCAGTGACACGTTGTGGATGCATTTGTGGTGGATGTTTTTCGACAATCACATGTGGAGTTTTAAAACTGTAAAAGCAGCAATTTTGATGATTGGCAAAGCTGTCAAGGTAAAAATGTGCTTCATCGTTTAGGATGATTTTGTTCCAAAAATCAATATCCATTTATTTCAATAAACTCTCCCCCCTGTGCATGATCCAGGCTTTAGTTGTTGTAAATAGGATCTGTCACCGCTGTGCACGGCGGTTGGAGCTGAGCGAAGCAACGGGAGTATGTTGCGCATAATTTTGTGAAATTTTCTGAATTGTCCGCACGCGCTGGGTTAGGTTAGTCAAAGTTCAATCTGTGCGCGTGAAAGGTTTTCCCATAGGACACATTTTGACCATTTACTCAAAAACTATAATTACAATTGTCACCAAACTACTTCGCTGGGGTCACCGTGTCGTCCACAACGTTCCTGCAAAATTTCAGAGGTGTAGGTTTATCGGTCTAGGAGGAGTAAGCATTACAATGAAACATATTTTTGATTAATAAGAGTCAATAATTGAATTTTGTAAGCGTGGAGACATATATTTTTAGTATACGACGATTTGAGGTTCATGAATTGTAACCGATACCCTCACGCACTGCTTCGATATTGATAATTTAAAGGACTTATTACTGAACGAACATTGTTTGCTTCTCGATTAATTTCTTCACAAAGAAAAATACTTTTTAAAAAACGTATAAAAATTTGAACGTAGCGGGATTTCAACCCGCGCCTCTTGGAACACTTTACTGCACTTACATTAATATTGAGACTTTATAGAAGAATTTCTTTATAGAAGAATATATTTATGTTATAAAAAGGATTAACTAATAATATATTGTTTGTGCTTGTTTGCGTTTGAGAATTTCTTGAAAACAGTAGAGTATCAGGTATTTATTTCTTTTGAAAATAATTTTAAATATATTAATCAAAAATATTTTTGTTTTCAAAGGTCACCTTTTCCTTGTTTGAATATATTAATTAGATTTGCAAATTTTCAAAACCTTAAAGAATGAGGGTCATGTTCTGCCCACGAACCCTGCGGGGGTAAAAGAGTAATTTTTTCAGTTAAACTAATGCAAATATTATGCAAGGTTATTGTCATTTAAACTTACTTTTACGAGCTACGGTGCTCCTTTGTTTTCTTTTAATTAAAAGCTTTTATTTAACTTGCAATGTATGTATGTGGGTTCGGGTGAAATCTTAGAGCTCAATTTTGAAATAGATATCGTCAACCGATTGAGCTGAAATTTTGTATACACGTTTACTTTGGATGACAATGCACGATAAAATATGTGACGTCATTCTAAATGTAATATGGCGGACCATGCAAGATGGCGGAATTGTTATTTTTAATGTACTTCTACAATATGGGTATCAAATGAAAGGACTCGTTGAGAGCAACTCGAAAAATAATGTGATGTCACTCTAAATCCCATAAGGAGGATATTGAAGATAGCCGAGTATCTATTTGGTCTACTTCTACAATATAGATATTAAATGAAATGGGTCGTTGACCGTAACTCTAAAAATAATGTGACGTTATACTAAATCCAATATGGCGGAACATCTAAGATGGCGGAATAGTTATTATTTATGCACTTCTGCAATATGGGTATCAAATGAAAGATCTTGCCGAGAACAATTAGAAAAATAATGTGACATCACTTGAAATCCAATAGAATTGACACGATTCAAGTTTTTTGTGCTTTCATATAATGAAAGGTATGTTCGTACGATTGAGCTGAAATTTTGTATACACGTTTGGTTTGGATGACAATGCACGATAAGGTTTGTGACTTCATTCTAAATACAATATGGCGGACCATCCAGGATGGCGGAATAGTTATATTTCATGAACTTCTATAATATGGGTATCAAATGAAAGGGCTTGTTGAGAGTAACTGGAAAAATAGTGTAACGTCATTCTAAATCCAATATGGCGAACCATCCAAAGTAACAGAATAGTTATTTTTGATGCACTTGTACATTACGGGTATCAAATGAAAGGGCTTCTTAAGAGCAACTTGAAAAATGATGTGACGTCATTCTAAATCTAATAAGGCGGACCATCCAAGATGGCGGAATAGTTATATTTAATGCACTTCTATAATATGGGTATCAAATGAAAGGGCTTCTTGAGAGCAACTTGGGAAATAATGTGACGTCATTCTAAATCCAATATGGGGGACCATCCAAGATGAACGAATAGTTATTATTTTTGCAATTCTGCAATATGGATATCAAATGAAAGGGCTCATTGAGAGCAACTCGAAAAATAATCTAACGTCATTCTAAATCCAATATGGCGGACCATCCAAGATAGCCGAATAGTTAATTTTAGTCTACTTCTACAATATGGATATCTATTGAAAGGGCTCGTTGAGAGTAACTCGAAAAATGTGACGTTTTTCTAAATCCAATATGGCGGAACATCTAAGATGGCGGAATAGTTATTATTTATGCACATCTGCAATACGGGTATCAAATGAAAGGGCTTGCCGAGAATAATTAGAAAAATAATATGACATCTAGTGTGAGAAACCTTCTTCCTCCTGGCATTAATCCCGGCTATTGCCAGGGTCTGCCTTCCTACTCAACCTACTCCACTTTGCGCGGTCTTTTGCGTCCTCGGTGGTTAGACCATTGGCTCTCATATCCGGCATCACGACATCCAACCAGCGCTTCCTTGGGCGTCCAGGAGGTCTCACTCCAGGAACTGATATAGCAAGGCACTTGCATCCGACATAGTTCTTAGACCGGCGCGTAACGTGGCCAAACCATCTCAGGCGGCGCTCTTGGAGCTTATCCGCTACGTCACGGACCCCAAGACTACCTCGAACGAATGTGTTGCGTATGCGGTCAGACCGCGTTACGCCGCACATCCACCTCAGCATCTTCATTTCCGTGACGTGAAGCTCCTGAGTGTGCCGAGATAGTGCTGGCCAACATTCGCTGCCGTATAAAAGAACCGGTCGTATGATGCTCTTGTATATCAGTCCCTTGAGCTTGGCGGTTTTCTTCGGTCACAGACCACACCAGTGACCTCCCGCCATTTGGCCCAGGCAGCACTTATCCGGCCATGGACATCGTGATCGATGCCTCCAGACTCGTGCATAACGGATCCAAGGTACCTGAACTTTTCTGACTTAACGGCTGGCTCAGGACCTATAAGGATCGTGCTCGAGTCCGGGCTCCCGCAGGCCATGTACTCGGTCTTCGACACATTTAGTTTAAGACCGCCGTTCTCAAGCGTACCCTTCCAGAGGTTCACTTTACGCTCCAGCGTCAGTCGGTTCTCGTCAATGAGTGCTATGTCGTCGGCATACATCATCAGCCATGGAGGCTGCACTACATTGAATAAGAACGGACTAAGAGTCGAGCCCTGGTGAACCCCCACTGTAATCGGGAAGGGTCTAGTGTCGCCAACAGCATTCCTAACCATAGAAGCGGAATCGTGGTACATGTCTCTAGTGTGAGAAACCTAGCCAGTGGTAACTAAAAAGTAAAAAATAAATTATAAGCAAAAAATCATTTTTAGAAAAAGCTTTTATTTAAACGCTTTAAAAAGGAGAAAATAAAATTTGTCTTTTAAATTTTAACTATCAACTCATAACCTCATTGTACACAATTTATATGATCATAAAAGCTTGTCGCGTTAATCAATATTTAATTAAATTGAAACTTTAAAAATTGAAACTTAGCAGATTTTACATAATTAAATTAGCACTAGTTTAGTTACACAAGTAAATCGCGCGACAAGCTTTTATGATCATATAAATTGTGTACAATGAGGTTATGAGTTGATAGTTAAAATTTAAAAGACAAATTTTATTTTCTCCTTTTTAAAGCGTTTAAATAAAAGCTTTTTCTAAAAATGATTTTTTGCTTATAATTTATTATAATTGTAATAAGATATCCTGTAAAATCAAAAGTGAATGAAAAAAAAATATTTAAAAAATCTACTAAGTTTGTATTAGACACGAAGTGTATTTAAAATACCGGTCAAGTGCGAGTTGATCCACCCACCAAAGGCTCCGTAAGAATTTGATCCTTGTAGGTCAACGAAAAGTTATAAAAATTGACTAGGTTAAATTTGCGGGCCTTTTATATGAAATGAACTACAATTATAAGTTTGCCACCGTTTGGAGGACGTCAATCAACAAGGTGTTCCTATAAGGTTTCTGTTGTTTTTCTTTTGTGGTACCAAGTTTCACCATTCAATTTTCAGTATTTTTTTTGAGAAAGCAACCCCCCGACAGTCTATCACAGACGGACAACCAAGTCATTCTAAAGTAGTTCTATTTTTGAGATTTTGATCTCTTAAAACGATAGGATATACTAAACAATTAATGAAATTATAAAAATATAAATAATATAAACTTAACGACTAAAGAAAACAAATATATTGTGCTATTTACAAATAATACATCAAAGTTATGACAAATGTTATTTTTTTGGATATTAATGAAGGTGTCGTGTCGGTGTTGGTGAGTATTGACGAATAATTTGGCTTCAATCAACGAGACGATCCGCTACTAATGCGTGCCAATCTACAGGTTGTTTGCTTTCAAAATATAAACGAGAATATTTTCATGGCAATTAAAGTAAAACAAAAAAGAGCTTCATGCTCTATCCCGCAGATAGCAGAGTAGGCTAAGGGAACCTAGTGTTAAAACACTCTGTTAATAATAAATTTAAATAAATATTTCATTTCCTCGAATGGAGGATGAATCCACAACCACTTTGTGCCTCTGCGCCACGACTGGCCTCAATTAAAGTAAGATTATGAAAAATACACACCAATCAAATTGGGATTACCAGTTCAAAGTTGGTTGCTTGAATGAATATGTCAACTCTTTATCAATTCCAACGTTCATTTCCATTCAATTTGCTCGTAGATTCTGTTATCAGTTTGTGCATGCGGTAACGAGGAGCTTTGACGGCTCTCTCTCTACAACCGGCTCAGAGGGTGGAGCTGAGCATTTCCCCTCTATTATTTGAAAATAAAATGATAGCGCGTGTTTTCCATAATATTTCAAGATTTATACAAACCGTTAAAGATTTTAAAGAGTTCTTATGTTTTGGTGATATATCGAAAAGTTAAGAAAAATAAAATTTCCAAGAGAGCAGTTTATGTATATTAGTAAGTATTATTTGTCCAAACCCTCAAAAGTCAGTGAAAAATACATATCGTCTCAAAGATTTCCAGATTTCACCAGCAACCTTAAGTTTCACCAGGACTTTAACCCTGCTACTATTTTTAGTGAGTTAAAAAAAAAATCAGAAAATAATATTGATAATTTTTCTTTCGACATAATAATATGAAACACAGTTTACATGAAATACTATCTCCACTGTGCGCACCTTTTGTGTTTTTGTATGTTATAAATACAATCAATAAATATATATATAAATGTGTAAAGAATTTTAACAATAGTATACTGAAAGGCCATTGAAATCGTGATGATAATAAACACTTTTACGTATTTCAAAATATATTAAAAGGAATTGTGCCGGACAAAATGAGCGGAAAATCATCACGCATTCGGCTGCTAATACGACTTTTAAAATCATGATTACTACGAGATCATTTTAAAATAAATTATCTTTATATGTTACTAGCGGCCCGCCCGCGGCTTCGCTTGCGTGAACTACGTTATTAATTTCTGTCTCCACGAGTACCTACGTCCTATAAGTGATGTCCATTCAAAATTTGAGACTCCTAGCATTTGTAGTAACGAAGTTTCATACAAACTTTCAACCCCAAAAACGACCCCTTAGAAGTCGAATATTGCAAATTCCCGTCTTAGCGAGCACCTACGTCCTATAAATAACTCCTATGAAAAAATTGAGATTCCTAGCACATGTAGTTTCTGAGATTTCGTGATGAGTGAGTGACCTTTCGATTTTATATATATAGATGATATATATATTTAACTTCACGCTGTTCACGCACAACAGGGTAGATAAAGAGAACCTAGTGTTAACACACTTCGTTCTCTATTTTCCGCCGAGTTTTGGAGGCGTTATGTATAGTCACATGCTTGTACCTCTGCATCATGACATACCTCATTTATATATTACAATAGAAAATAAAAGAAATATATTTTACTGTTTCACACTGTATATGACGAGCAGTTCATTTTATAAAAGGTGTCCCAATTGATCGAAGTTCGACCTTGTCATTCTAATGAGAGGTCTATTTTAATCCGCTATGATAATAATTAAATAAAGCGGATATTGATTGCTGGCAATAAAAAGTATAATTTTATCATTCCACTTATAAATATATATTTGTTTTTGGTTATAAGCACTCTATGTTTGTATAATGTTGTGTATAGTATAGGCACTTTGTTAGAAATTGATTAATAATTTGTATTACGATTTGAATCGAAATCGAATTTAGTGGGGGATATTAAATGGCCACTTACCAGAGCGAGAAAATGCAAATATTAAATATTTTATTTCGTCGAGTGGGATTCAAATACAGAACCTGTCGTGTTTACAACCAACACACAACCTGTAGTGCCCCTGCGCCACGACTTGCCTCTATGAGAATATGTAATAATTATATTTGAATAGGTACTAATTTATTCTTATGGTAAATGGTTCAGGCTCATATGGAGTACTGCTCTCATATCTGTGCTGGTGCACTCCAGTGTCAACTTGGCCCATTTGATCGCCTACAATGTAGAGCCGTTCGAATCGTTGGGGACCCAATGATCTGTGAAAGGCTTGACACCTTTCTGTGCCTTCTCTACTCCATTTATGGTGATGAGTTTTCTGAAGAACTGCTTGACTTATTACCTGCCGCCGAATTTTCTGACCGCACAGTACAAATTCAAATACAATACATATCCAAATGGTGGGGACACATATCCAAATGGTGGGGCCATTTGGATATGTGGCACTCCATTACTGTGCGATTTCGTAGGGCTTCCACGTGCCATGTAACTGTGGAATGGCCTCAAAGGCTAGCAACGCACCTGCAGCTCCTCTGGTATTAAACAGTACGCTCGTTTGCTTTGTCTTTTTGCATAAAAAGGAAAAAAAAAGTAAGTTATAGTTTTAATCAGTGGTGATCTGATCTACAACCGTTGCGTATACAGTCACATACTGCGACACGACGTCCTACTCAAATATAATAATATTTTTTGCGAGAATGAAATTTATGAGAATCCAACGTTTAGTGGAAAAGACTCATTATTTTTATATTTTTGGTTATTTTGTTGTTATCTAATAGTAAATTATATAATTTTAATAATATTTTTTTTTAACTGGACACAAACGCGAAGTTCAGCTTAAGAAACGCTAACTGTTCGAAAGACTACAATAAAAAAGTACAATTAAAAAAAAATCTTAGAAAGTAGCAGAATTTTGTTATGAAACGACCTTTGTACGAATGTACTCAAAAATATTTAATTTTCATCTTTATTATATTTTCAACAGAAATAGAGTTTAAAAAAAGTTAATGTAAATTCTTTTGATGTAGCCTCGACGGTAAACTATACGCAACTTACAAAACTATACGCAACTTACATCAGATTTAACATGTTTTAGGTCTTTAGTAATATTTTATAGCATTTTATTAATAAAAATAGGTGAATTATAATAACTACATTTTTTATATTATTGATGAGTATATATCGTCATTGTTTCCCTAATGTTTTATTTTCCGAATTTACAATTTGGAAGGAACAGACATAGTGAATGTAGTTTATGTCAATAATAAAATAATAGGTTACACAATGCGCTTAAGTATGTAAAGTTTTTTTATTCATAGATTTTTGTAAAAAAGTATATTTGTAGAATAGTCCTTAAATAAATAATGACTTCGTTAGTTGAAGTAATTAATTATTAAGTTTAGTTAAAGAAACAGATTTTCAATTCAATTCAATTCAACAAATGTATTTGCTAATAACAGATAAGGATTATAATATATCAGTATGTAGGTACTGTATGAAATAAAATAAAAAATATTTACTCCATTAAATACTGTAAATGAGGCGGCAGTGCGGCGACAGCATGTTTTTCTTCAATAATTCCTCGCTCTGGTAACAGACTAAGCACGGCGTTAAGATCCACCATTCAATTTTCACTGAGTTAAAAATTCAATAGTGGGGAATTAAGTACATTAACACTAGTTTCTATCTGCCTATTCTACTGTATTTTATAATTTTTTTTATTGCGTAAGTAGCAATACGCAAGTAAAATACATATGATATATCTAATTTACTCTTTATTGCACTTAAATAGAAAAATTTATAAATAGTTCCTAATAAAATAAATAAATAAGCTTCACGCTACATGCCGCAAACAGCAGGGTAGGCAGAGGCTCAATTTAAATCTTTCTAAACACAGTGTGTAATATTTAACCAATTACCTTTCTAAGATAGAGATAAAACTCAATGTTATGTTGAGTTTTATTTCTCTTTACAGTTTTCACAAAAACCAGAACAATTCCAAACTGCGTGGTCCATCATATTTGATCATCTAGGCAGTAACTCTATTTCCTCCTGCTGCGTTACCACATTTCAGAAGTCGTATTGCACTTTCAACTTCTTTTATACTGATTTCGCCATCAGGTACATCAAGACTCTGCGTTTCGATGTTACTTGAGGCTGAGGCGTCATCACATTCATACATCTCCTTGTAAATTTCTGCCATCACTGTAAAAAGTATGGCTGTTCTGTTAAAAATCACGCTCTTTCGAAAGCAGCAACGTGCTTTCGACGCGCGCGCGCATCTAGTTAGCGAGCAACCTAGAGAAATACTAATTTCTCGCCATAAAAACTTCGTGTTATCTCTAAAGTTATTCGTTTTTTTTTTATGGTAAAAGGACAAGGCAAACGAGCGTTCGGGTCACCTGATGGTGATCACCGCTGCCCACGACTCCGTGCAGCACCAGAGGGGCTACAGGAGCGTTGCCGGCCTTTGAGGTGGAGATAGATGCGCTTTTTAAAGGTACCCATATCGTACCAACCTGGAAACACTGCCGCGGGTAGACCGTTCCACAGTTCGTTAACCTTTCATTCTCATTTTTGACGCTTCATCTTTATCAGTACTTTCGTTTGGTGGTTTTGCAGTTTATACTCTTTCTTTTTTATCTCTCTCTACTTTTATTTACCTTATCAGAGGCTTTATAATCTTGACGTGCTTTCTTCTTTATTTCTACACATCAAATTAATATTATAATGTCTTGTAGATTTGTATAATTATAAAATTGGTTATTTGAAGTAAATTGTTGTGAATAAACAAAACGTTGAGAAATATAATAGCCAATTTTTTTAATTAATTTTATTCAAGGAATATTTTCTTAGCAAATAGGTAGGTAGTTCTAAATAATGTTAATTTCTATAAAATTCTATTGAATATTTCAACAAAAATACAATAAAAGTATGTTTTTAAATATTTATTATTTAAAGACTTATATAAAACCAGGATTATACAAAGCTTTTTACTCTATGCAATAATATAAAAGATATCGACTAGAACGTGTTACAGTGAGAAATGCAGGAATACACAGTTTAGCAAGTACATCTATGTCCAAATCGTCTCTATATTGAAAGAGTTTGGGACTATCGACATGTTTCGGTCGCGTTAGAAAGTGACTTGTTTCTTTTCCCGTTCAGCACGGATGCTTATCTTGGAGGAAGCCACGGTAGATTCAGATAATTCTGTATCGGCCACAAGTGCCTTCAGGCGAGCGGCGCGTTTCTCCCTCGCTGCGGATTTCTCACTCAGCTCTGTCATCTCATCTTCCAAATCCGACAAGCGAGCCCTGGTGGCCTTCGCCCGCTGGACTGCTGCGCTTTCATCATCAAAATCTTTTAAAGCAGTCCACCGAGTCATTGCTCCATCGTTGGCTTCATTTATCCTGCGAGCTATACGTTTCTCCGTGCGTTCCTCGTTCTCCTTTAGTGCTCTCCGTGCGCTGCTGACCTCACTTTGACCAAGTCCGACGCTCTCGAGGATCTTATCGGAAATCTTCATTCGGTTTTCAATGCTGGCAACGTTATTTTCGAAATCGATATCCTCGGCGAATCGTGAAGACGTTTTGCCAGCGCGAAGGCGTTTCAGCGATTCAGCAATCTGAAATGATTAGGATGCGAAATTAATAACATATTCTTTTGTGTCAAATATACTAAATTATATGTTAATCTAAATTAAGTATTAATATTTTCATTTCCTCTCACTGCTCACAGGTCTCTGCTTCATATATACTAGTCTAGCAGTCACTAGGTTCTACTATTTACTCTGCTATATGCGCTGTACATAAAGGTACAAAAATTTTATTATTAATCAAACATTACGGATGAAACAAAGCTAGTAGTTGTGTACTAAAATATTAAATTAAACGCAAATTGCTTTGTGTACGTTTGGTTATTTGAATATACAATATTACTTTGTGAAATAATAGGTTTATTGTGAAATATTTTCATTAATTACATAATTTTTGACTGACTACAATTTCAGTTATTTAAATTAAATGACATTTATCGATGTTATTGCTTGTCTGGCATTTAATTAAGTTCTTTTTTAGATTCAGAGATTTAACAAGAAAAATATTTCACGCTGTATCCCGCACACCCTGCTGTGTAAACAGTGCACCTAGTGTTAAGACACTCCATACCCCATTTTCCCCCGAATTCTAGAGGGATTGCGTGTTAATGGCGGAAAAAATGAGATCGAATCTACAACCTGGCTTCAATCTATCAGATTTTGAGCTAAGTACCATATATAGGTTCTTATCGTAAACAAATGGGAAAGTAATTATTCACTCTACAAAAGATAACAGTTCCAATGTTGCAATGAAGCTGTAAATAATGGACAAGAAAACATTTCATCGATGATGCTTTTAATGGATTTTTAATGAAGAACATTAAAATGTTTACATTCTCGTAAAAAGTTTGACTGCACATTTCACAATATAGTATATTAATTAATAACTATCTGGCTTGTGACGTATGATGTAACAGGTAAAATTATATTAATATGCTATTTTATAAGAATATGTTCGACAGGAAAGTATTATTTTGCACACACTAAATGTACAGTATTTTTTCTAGTTTAGGCAGAGGGAACCTGGGAACCTAGTGTTAAAATACTCCATTACCATTAAGACACTTCCGTTTCTACTTTCCGTCGAATTCTGTAGGTATTGCGTGTTGAGTAGCGGAGCTCTACGTAGCGTTGTGTCTCGTTACCAGAGCGAGGTAAATAAATATTATAATTTTAGTTTTTCACGCTTATTCGCAGTATTTCTTAATAATATTTCATCAAGTTAGGATCTAATGATGGAATCTCAAGGAAATCGCAGGACATTTACAAATTTAAGTAAATTTAAAAAATTGTGCATTTTCATAATGTTTTAAAGTCTTAGATAATCATTTATTATATTTATTTAAATGATAAATTCCGATTATTATTTTCATTAAATACATAATATTAATAAACTAATAATAAAAAGAACAAGCATCTAATTTATAGAAATGTATTGTTTGATTTGAAGTGGAATTTTCTTTTAAGACTCATAACGTAACTTGTTACCAGGGCAATGCCTTGAAGACTCATTATCGGTAACCTACGCATTTACTAGAAATAATATTTTATAAATTTTAATACGTATCGTAATTATTTTAAAAATAAAATAATTAGACTTCCTAGTATATATTTTTCTGATCTGTAGAATTTTTTTTTTCACTTTTAAGACGTTAAGACATTTTAAAACGGAATACTGCTAAAAAGGACAAAATCTTCAAAAGTTTTTAGAACTTGATATTAGGTAGAATATTATTACACTAAATAATTAAACAAAATTTGATGGCAGACAGAATGCGGCCAGGGGCACAAGTGTGTAACTGTAAATGCGACAGGTCGTGGGTTCCATCTCCGTGAAAACTCCAGGAAATTGAATATTTAATATTGTCATTTCTTCGCGGCGTAGAGTTCCACCACTCAACACGAAAGAAATCTGGAAATCGCCGTAAAGGTTTACTAAACTAGGTTTACTCTGCCTACCCTGCTGTGTGCGGGATACAGCGTGAAGCGAATATATAATCATGAATTGATTAATTTCCTGAACGCAGTACTAACTTGTACGTTTCAAACATGTTTGTGTTCTACACATGTAATAGCATTCAGGGAAGTGGTAAATGCATACTAATATAAATTATCTATTCACTTTGTCCTTCATTTAAAACATTTACCTCGTTCGTACTTCATTTATTAACATTGTATTTGTAAGATTTAATTATAATCGTACTAATGCGACAATGTAAGTTTTTAGTTAAATTATACTTTAATAGCTTGCAAATTGTGTTCTCGTTTTCGTGGAGTCTCGTTAAATTACTAGAAATACTGTCTCACCTATGTTGTGGTTTTATATACATTAATTATAAAGTGTTAAGACACTCCGTTGCCCACTTTCTGCCGAATACTGGAGGCATAGCGTGTTGAGTGGCAGAACTCAACGCCGCGTTTTGCCTCGAAACCAGAGCGAAAAAATGGAAATATAAATGTAAATAAATATTTCGCTTCCTCGATCGAAGTTAAATTTATCTAATGAATTACCATCACAGTTAATAGAAAGTTTACAAGTTTGAAGCTATACCTAGTCTAGAATCAATTTCTCCTGATAATCCCACGTCCTCTTAGTTAATCAACGGTATTAGACTGCCTTCATAGTTCAAAGGACCGGAATCGAGATAGTAATTGCAAGAGAGTAATTATATACTATATACTGTTGAATGTATCGAAACATATTGTACTGAGTTAAATTCAATATGGGGTATAAAACAATCACATTTGTATAATTTTTTGTTTTGATTAAGTACTCGTATATTATGATACATATAATTTAAATGAATTTAAATGAAATGAGTAGTTAATAATTGGCAGTGGCACAGTGTGAGATTGTAAATGTTATGTGTGTGTGGGAACGAACCCACTCGTGGGAAACAATTATTAATTTAAAGTTAATAATAATATTTATAAAATTTTTTTTAGAAAATAATAAAAGTTGTGTTGTGTTGGCTCTTCCGGGATATATTATAGAAATATGTGATATTATATATTATTTTTCTGATTTTTAAAAATGTAGAACAGTACAGTAGTTCCTGTATAAAATAAAATAATATAATTAATACAATATATGTATGTAATATTGAACTTATCTGATGTCAGACTAAATAAAATACCCAACGCTCGCTAGATTTATATCGCCGAAGCTAATTTAAAAAGTAAACAGTTACACAAGTGGTACAAATATCTAGACAAAATACACTACATTTATAAATTACTATTTAAAAGCATTGCACTTAAATTTAGAGGCCAGTTGTAGCGTTGGGGTGCAAGCGTGTGACCGTAAATCAATAGGTTTCAGGGGGTTTGGGTTCGAATCCTATTCGAGAAAATGAAATATTTAAATTTCTTCGCTCTGGTGTCAAGAAAAGGCGTTGAGTTCCGCCACTCAACACGCAATGCCTCCAGATTACGGCAGAGATAGGGGGAGTGTCCTACCCTGCTAAACGCGGAATAGAGCGTGATGCTAAAAGAGTGAGAGAGAGACCTTAAATTTCTCAAGAACATATCATCTGGATTTTTAAGCGTACTATTAAACTATTATTATTAAAATGAGGTCGACATATTAATTTCATTACAATTTTTTTATCTATTCTAAAAGTTCTATTGTTTTATTCTTAATAAAGATATAGTTTTGAAAGCGGCAGCACGCACTTTTCCTCGCTCGCGGCAGTAAATCTTTCCTTCCTGCCGTCATTATCCGTATTCATTTCACGAAGTTATAACATTTATTGTATATCGCTTATTATTCTTTGTATTATTGCTGTGCCCTTGGGTTTTGAACCAATTTCTATGTTTATGATGATCTGGTTGGGTCGTAAAATCGAATGTAAATGAACATAGGTTGCAGATTCACGTGAAATCGATAGACGTTCGAAAAAAAAATATTATGAATGTAATTTTCTAGGTTCTAGTGTGGTTAGGTTAGGTATAAATCTGAATAAATGAGTACATTATAAACGAAAATTGGTGTGTTCTGCAATTTACATATAATTTCTTATAAACATGTATAACATTACGTTTTTTTACGTGTACGTGTGCCTCAGAAGTATAAGCGACTGTAAATGCGATAGGTTGTGGGTTCGATACCCACTCGAGGAAATTAATTAGGTAATATTTTCATATCTTAGCTCTAGTACCGAGGCAAAGCGAAGGCAAAGTGTTTTTAATGGGAATGGAGTGTATTAACACTAGATTCCCTGTTTCCCTCTGCTTATCCTGCTATGTGCGGGATACACCGTGAATCTAAAAAACACGTTTTTATTTTTATTTAACTTATATCTATTTATATACAATACAATCATGCAAAAGTACCTTCTGTACTAAATTCTCTCGGTATTAACGTACTCTAGACTCACGAATATTTATTACGCATTTCAAATACCAGTTTAGTCATTGTGAAGCATTTACTAAATATAGAAATGAACACGTTTCTCTAAATAGAAATAAAGTTGATTAAGATGCCAAAGTTTCTTGTTGTATTGTCCACATTTGACACCTACACCGTAGAGCAATATAATAGGTACATTTCAAAATGAAATGAATCATCAAATATGTGGGCAAATAATCCATACATATATTATAAATTCGAAAGTAACTCTGTCTGTCTGTCTGTCTTTTACGCAATCAACTCGATAAAATACTCATATAGAGATACTTGAGGGTCTCAGGATGAACATAGGATACTTTTTTTTCTCATATTTGTAATATTTTCGATATATACCAATATATTAAAATGCTTATTAATTTGACATGCAATTTATTCCGTCATGTTAATAACAACCGTCGCTATGCGACCGTTGCTAAGCAACGATTTGCAAAGTTTGTTGTTAAAAAACGTCACCCAAAACGAGCTTGTTTAACGCATCTCTATTGAAAACTGAAAATAATTTCATAAATATATTTAACAAATATTTGTATAGTTCAAGCGGGCGTAGCCGCGTTCTGGTCCACTAGTATGTTATATAAATATGTTAATAAAACCAAATGTAATATTTGCATGCCTAATGGTAGAATATATATGGAGACTAAATATTAATAATTACATCTGTAACATACTTTGTATTTACATCTGAATAATAAACTTATATATAAAATAAATCTACAAATTAACAAAATACGAAAAATTAAAGACTCCCAGGCTCCTAGAGGCTCCCAGAAAAAAAACTCTAGATACGCCCATGCTTATATGTGACCTTTAAAATGACAGTCGATTAAGATGTAAAATTTTATGAGCTTGCAAATTAAATTAAACGTGTCGTGCAATAGCTGTATCGCTCATTAAAACGTTAATTGTAGTTGATATGTTAATTAATATATTATAATTGAAAAATATTCTCTATTATTATATTGAGGCCAGTCGGGAGCTAGAGAAACAAAGCGTGACTGTAAATGTAACAGGCTATGGGTTCGATATCCTCTGGTTGACTTTCTGGGTTCTGGGTTCCCTCTGTACATTTTTGAGCAGCGAATGTTACTGTGCTTATAGTAAAATGTGTCGTAATAATAAGAATGTGATGGCATATTATGAATAATTAGATAGTAGTTTTTGAAGTGTGGTCATAATTTTAGTAAAAACATAAAAGTTTAACATTTTGAATGAACAATTTGACTAAAAGTTGTAAAAGTTTTAAATACATTATCCGACGGGCAGCAGGGAAAAGCATATTATGTCCTAGTAGCCTTTTCAAAGTGTACTTTGATTGTAATAAAGTTGACGGTATTATAAAATTAAATATATTATAAAATACAAAATATATACGTAAGACCGTGAACGGTGTTTAATACTGTAACATTATTTCTTTTGAACTTTCAAAATACACTTTTCCGTAAAGTGTCAACGGCACGTCAACGACCAGAATGTCACGGCACTTTGAAAAGTGTCAAAGCGGGTAACTTTACAAAGAGTATAATAGCTGCATATGGCGCCAAAGTTTCAGGGAAAAAAAATGTCGGAAAAGTTAAACAAAATCATATTTTTAAAACATGTACACAAAAGAGCTTTCTAGCTGACGCTCACGCTTGAAATATATTTAAATTAAATTAATAATATACAATAACGATCAGCTTAATACTGTATCTCATATACTGCATGGTAGGCAGAGGGACCTAGTGTTGAAACACTGCGTTCCCCACTTTCCCCCAAATTTTTCGAGGTATTGCTTGTTGAGTGGCGGAACTAATTGCCAGCGCCACCTTTTGCCTTGTTGAAAGAGCGGAGAAATTAAAATTTTAATATATAATAATTCATTCCCTCGAGTGTGGATCGAACCCAGAACTGACGCGTTACAGTCACACCATGCGCAGTGGCCATGCGCCACGATAGTTGCAAATAAACAATGCTTTACATATTTTAAGCAATTGAAAATCACAAATTCGATTTTCAATGCAATATTCATGAAGATATATAACATTATGATCTAATGTTACATTTTAAAGAGAAGAGGCCGTTGTGGCAGAGAGGCACTAGGATGTGATTGTAACGTGATGATTGTGGACTCGATCCCCACTCGGTGTAATAATTATTATTAATATTTTAATTTCTCAACACAATATGCCACGAAAAATTCGGCGGAAATTGGGAAACAGAAGGTTCCCTCTGCCTACTCTGCTATATGAAGATTTTAAAGACTGAAACTTTTGCTAATACCTTACTAAATACTACATCTTTTCATATCTTTGTTAAGGTTGCTAAAATCATATAAATCGATTTTCAATATCAGTTCCATTCGTATATATGTATAGTAAGAGACGATGCACTAACTGCAAGACAGGCGAAATGTGGTTATATTTTTTGCCACAGACATTGTTGACTCCCTTATATAAATAACTATATAGTTGAAGTCAAATTATTAAATTCAAAAAAATAAGTTACATGCTTCATCCTTTGAACGCGAAATAATTAACCATTAGTTTACTAAAGTGCTAGTGTCTCACACCTGAGAAGAACCACACAAGAAACACAGCGGGTCTTTTTTTAAATCAATTTTATACAAAAATGAATCTAATTATTGGTGGCAACGATACCTTTGAAACAGATGTGCCAAATAAAATAGAATATGTTTTTGCTATTAAAATGAAATACTAATAATACTCATATTATAAAATAGGTCTTACATCATCACTTAAATCACCATCTTCAAAAGCAGATGGCAATGGTCTGCCTCTAGAGGCGCGGGCACCTCTCGAATCAAATAACTCGTCTCCTGGAGCCTCAATGTCATCGAGAGCGCTTCGGATACGGTTTTCCACGTCAGATCTGATCTTATCTTTCTCGGGTTCCTTGGCCAGAGGTACTTTACCATCAAGTCGGTCCAAAACGGGACGATAATAGCTTTCTCCTTTATTGTAATTACAATCATAGACGCGTGTGCGCCTTCCTCTTCCAACGCGGCTCATTTTTGTAAGATTTCTGTGAAATAAGAGAATTTGTATTAAAAATTAAATAATATTATAATATGGTTTTAGTGTCACGCTGTATCACGCAGACAGCAATTTAAACAGGGGGAACCTAGTGTTAAGACATTCCGTTCTCCATTCTCCATCGCCCCGCTTTGCCTCGATACTAGAATGAAAACATGGAAATATTAAATATTTCATTTCCTCGACTGGTGATCGAACCCAAAACCAGTCGCATACAGTCACACTGTTGCCCCTGTACAGAGACTAGCCTCAGTCATGCCTTTAATATTATAATCATTTTAAAGACCGTAAACTATTTTTTTACGTAGATTTCTGTAATAAAACAAACGATCTTGCTTAGCTGATAATTAGCGCGAGATCTCCAAATGAATATTAGCCTTACGATTTAAATAAACTTCAGAGTCAAAGGCTCGTAGATTAATAACGTGAGTGCGTCTGTGAGGGTGTTTTAGGCTTTCAAATGAGTCCCGGCCCGTTTTGTACTGTGGCGTTATTTTTGACTTCCCCGCTAATATTAGTTTTGTTACTGTATGCTAAAAGGTTGAAGAAGATAGACGGAGAGATGAGAAAATATACGTAATGAAAATAAAAGTGATAGGAGTAGGTACTGGTAGTACTAGAGACCAGTCGTAGCGCAGGGTCACAAGCGTGTGACTGCTGGTTGTGGGTTCGACTCCCACTTGAGAAAAGGAAAGGAAATATTTAATATTTTATTCTTTACTGTGGTGTTGAGGCAAAGCGCGGCGTTGAGTTCCGCTTAACACTCAATGCCTTCAGAATTGGGCGGAAGGTAGGGAACGGAGTGTTAAAACACTATCCACGTACAATTTTTAAAAAATATTTTATTAATACGTTAAAAAATCCAGCAAATTCAAGAGTTAAGACTAACGAGGTGTCAACAACAAACATTGTTACTATGAAATTTTGCAGAATTAAATTAAACGATATCTAGTTTCTTTTGCGTTCTATGAAACCGCACGTTTCCTATTCACCTGTTATCATTTTATTCGTATTGCAGTCTGCTCCTATTTTGATAGGTTGGCATTTCAATCCCGCTATGATGAAATTGCGGATGGTTTTAAATTTCAGTTTTGCTTAACGAAATACTGGGATGGGGATGGTAATATTGACAGGTCTAATTTTCATATGTTTGACGTTTAGAAAAAAATATATTTGTTGTTTTTTTTTTTAGTTTTTCGCTCCATTGCGCATGTAGCGGGGTAGTCAGATGAGCATAGTGTTAGGACACTCTTTTTCCTACTTTCCGATGATTTCTGGAGGTATTGCACGTTGAGTTGAGGAACTTAACGCCGCCTTGAAGAATTAATTTACTCAAGTGGGAATCGAACCCACAATCTGTCTCACTTTTACAGTCACGTTTGTGGCCTACAGCCACGACTGGCCTCTATATGTTTTGAAAATTGTTTTTGCATTTATCATCAAAAGGTATTGCAATTCATATGAACGTTAATATGTAATATCTATCTAATTATAAAAAGCAAACAGCTTTACTAAATCTTGATTTGATTCACTAAATCTATCAATAGTATTATATTGTTTCAACTAAAAGTTATTATAGTCTAGTTAGTTAACGTAACATACAAAATGTCTACTTTTTTATTCTTCCAGGGCCGAAGTTGTATTAACTAACCATCGCCAGGGAACTACACCTATCCAAAATAAGAACTTCCTCAATTTATTAAAGTCGGTTAAAAAATCTAAAATAAGACTTACTATTTGTTATGAGTTAGCTTAAAATTATAAAATTTCTCTACAATTTTATTATTTTAGACGTAAGTAGTAAATTCTTTTCAAAAGATCGCACTAGTTTACGGCTGTCATAAAAGTAAACGGGTTGCCGTCAATTATTGTTGAATAATTGACTTCAGCTAGGAATGACGAAACAGAAGCTTTTACAATCACGTAATATCCTGTTTCGATCGAGACCGTTCATTAAGATATCACGTGTTGCGATAGAACATTGAAAACATAATAAAAAAAACGTTTTGAAACTATAAATAAATGTTATTTTACCTACTGAGGCCGTCATGTGATGCATACACTAGTGGGCGACTGTAAACGCAACGGTTGCAGGTTCGATTTTCGCTCGGGAATGAAATATTAATATTTTCATTTCTTCGCTTGGGTAACATAGCAAAGCGCGGCGTTAGGCGCCGTAGTAAAACCGCAATGCATCGAGAATTCAACGGAAAGTGACACGGAGTGCCTTAACACTACCCTACTATTCGCGGAGTATGCGTAGAGCTAAAAAAATCTACTACACCATAAACAAACATAATTCGACGTAATTCAATAGAATCGTATGATATAAAAGTGAATTCTTGGCATGACCCGACTTTTGATATGAATGAAAAATATTTATATGAACGAAACTTTTATAAACATTGGACACCCCATTTAAATTTCTATGTCTGTCTAACAACTTTTTTATGACTAAACGAGATATTTAAATATGTATCAAGCAATTCCTTCTGATGGATGTTACTTCTGAAACACGAACGTGAACGCTGCTCAGTGGAACAAAATCCAAAATAGATATCTCAAACATTCGATATGGGGATATTTTTAGTTGCGAAACCCGGTTTTTGTTCGGACAAGAGACTATTGTGATATGCACTGAGAATACTATGTCGTACGACCAAAATAAATTTTAAATTAAAAAAAAAAAACGCTATAAAAACACCTACAGAACGATTTAAAATATATATATATTTTATAGATTATTAACACTATCAACATACACATATAATAATTATCACTTTTAAAAGAAAATCGCACTGCATTAAAATGTACGCGGTATAAATGAAATTCGCAAATTCTTCTAAATTAATATTGATTGATTTTTTGTTCATATATTTAAACTGACCTGTGGAGTGTGTGCGTGGCTTCGGGAAGGTAGATAGGACTGGGCAGCCGGTAGGAGACTGTGGCAACGCGAGAGCAGCGTGGGCGAGACTATGTTTAACCGTCAGCCGTACCAAAATATACTGACTTTTGTTTCAATTGATTTCCTAGTAAGAAAACGGTAACGATAACGGCACATGCATCGATTTATTTCACTTATTTTAAATCATTTCAAGTATATGTAAAATTAGTTTCAAATTACAGATAACAGGCAATTTACCTATAGTTTTATATTCCATAATATTTTACTTAATTTATTTATAGTAAAAAAACCGATTTAAACGATAAAAAAAGAAACAATAAATTTAACAAATTTAGCGTAATCAATATTATAAAAATAAATGATTTTGGTATTAAAATAACATAGCAAGTAATATTAGTAAATTTTTTTAAGGCGTTTCATTTTCAGGATAATGGTATCGTGAACTCTCAGCATAAGCCCAGATGCCACACAATGCATATCCATAACCCATCTCGTTGTTCTGCTGACAACATCGTGCTATCCTTCATCCACTAGTTGACAGGCTGTTTGTAGTTGCTCTTTGTCCATGATTCCTGAAAAAGAAGAAAGTTTCTTATTTTTACCTTATGAGTTGAGTGAGTTGAGTATAAAAACCAATTATAAATTAAAATATAACAAAATATACATACTATTAATATGAAATATACTTAATTAGTAATATGAAAATATTTTCGTTTGATAAATTCTAGATTGGACAGATTAGTTTGGACAGATTATTGGACAGATTATTGGATAATTACTTCAAGTTGGCAGAAAAACAACTGATGTGCTTTCGCTCAAATCTTCTCTAGGGAAGCATCGGAGGTAAATGGTAAGTGCAGGGTAACGTCCCACCACTCGATTTTTATGTATGCGTTACATAAAAAAAAAATAATAAGCTAGATTATTCTTTTAACCTAAATTACCCTAAATCTTAAATGCCATCATCGTCGATCATCTTAAGGGAGCTTCTATTATGTCAAGCAGTGGGCGTAAAAAAAGTTGTGATAACGATGAAATCTTATAAAATATGGCAATATAAGTAAGTAATAAGTAAGTTAATATTCAAATAAAAACATTATATATTATCATAATCTATACCTATACAATTTATAAATTAAATTAAATTTGGTTGTGCGAATTTCCTATAACATCATTCACTAAATAAGATGAAACTAAACCAATGTAGGGAACGTATGCAGGCGTTATTATAAAAAATACACCAACATCGGAAATATGTAGTAATAGAAATTTCCAAGATATCTAGCGAATAACCTTTCTATTTCTAGCTATGACAGGAAATTGTAGAGAAATGTATTCAACAGTACTGAAGTCACGAGGGCTTAACGGATAACTTCGTAGAACCTGGGGAAAACCTGTAAATAAGTGAAATATTTGTTCAGTCATGCAGACCGTGATAGTATAGAATTGACCATGTATTATAAAATATGCATAAATAATAATAATTTTGAATTCCAAAGATATTTTTTACAGGTCTTTGTATACAGACAGACGATAATAGAGAAAAAAAGAAGTATAATTAATTGAATTCTGTGTAACTATCTAGAAAATTAAAAGTTTTGCATATATGTAGTTCATAGGCAAATATTTATTTTGCAAAAACATGAACAGCCAAATGTATGATTAATGCTCGTAAAATAATATTTAACGTTGTAGCGCTGTTGAAACATGATGTAGAACCGTATCGTACTTGCTGTTTGAATTTCATTAAGTCAATACTAACTGCGGCACAATATTATAAAATGTCGATATTAATTTAGGTATTTTGTGAGACCTGCAAAATAAAGAATAGCAACACAGACTGTTTGAAGATAAGAATTTTGTGTATTTTTAGAGTTTTGTACCACAAAAAGAAAAATTACTAAGACAAAAAGAAAAATTACTAAGAAAATTTCGAGATATGAAATTCGCCGCGTAATTAAAACCTATAGTGTACTTCTCGTGGAACTACAGTTGAATTACTTACAATACAAATAAAGGAAAAAATTTGAACCGTGACAATTAATAGATATTTCATAGAAAAAATCAACATATTAAATTTTATACAAAATTTGTACATATGTCTAAGTTTCTCAATTTTTCTTTTTATTTTATTAAAGTAGCGCTATCAAAATTTCACCAAAAATTAAAATAATTGTATCTAATGAAACCTAACACAAGTTGCGGTCTCGTACTACCGTTTTATACGCAATCGTAGATAGAAAACGGGCTTGTTAACGGCCATATTACTGTACTTGCGCTATTCCAATGGATGGAATCACTCGAGCTTCAGGAAATAACTTGTTTAACTCTAAAACGTTCTGTTTCTAGAAACGAGTATAAATTTATGTGACTAAAGTATATATAAAACGTGACGTTACAAGTCCTCTTTGATTTCTTCCTGGTTGGTGAAAAAAATAAAGTTTAAAGTCTAGTTTTAAAATGATGTACTATTTAGTAATTGTTCACCGACCAATCTTCTATATATATAAAAGGACTTGTCCTCACTGACTGAGGTAAGACGCGCGCACAGCCGTAACCGCTGATGGTAGAAACGTTAAATTTGGACAAAAGTTTACTTTCGTAATCTGGACATCCACTAAGAAGGGATTTTGAAAAATTTTAACCCTAAAGGGGTGAAATAGGGGTTCAAAGTTTGTATGGAAAAAAATTTAAATCGGCACCGATTTTTATAAAATTTGAAATTTAGATTTTTAAAAGTATTTAATTGAACACGTGTTTCATCGTTTTCTAGAATTCTCCCCCTAAGGGTGCAAATAAGGGGTTGAAAGTTTGTATAGGTTTTTTTTAAATCGTCACCAATTTTTATAAAATTTGAAATTCAGACTCTTAAACGTATATAATTAAACACATGTTTCATGGTTTTCTAGAATTCACCCCCTAAGGGTGCAAATAAGGGGTTGAAAGTTTGTATGGGAAAATTCTTAAATCGCCACCGATTTTTATAAAATTTGATATTTAGACTCTTAAAAATATTTAATTGAACATATGTTTCATGGTTTTCTAGAATTCACCCCCTAAGGGTGCAAATAAGGGGTTGAAAGTTTGTATGGAAAAATCTTTAAATCGCCACCGATTTTTATAAAATTTGAAATTTAGACTCTTAAAAATATTTCATTGAACACATGTTTCATGGGTTATTAGAATTCACCCTTAAATACGCAAGCGAAGCTGCGTGCGTCCGCTAGTAATCTATATATATATAAAATTTTATATATATTACCACTTAAAACGACTTATACTTTAACATTTGATAGAATAAAAATGCTGTACAAGTGAAGAGATACTCATGTATCGAGCTTTCGATACAGTTTTATACGACAACAAATCGTCGAAAATAAAAGAAACCGGTCAAGTGCGAGCTCGTCCATCTAGGATCTCATACCAATTTCAGAACTGTAGAAAAACTGAAAAAAAAAACTATATATATAAGTTGACAAACTTAAGTTTACGCATAAGCCTAGTGATGTCTTTTTATTTTTCAAGAAATTTCTTTGTTTTACGAAAAGATCGCCGAAAATGGGCTTCCTGAACACTTACATCGCGTGCGCTGGCTTAACCTTGTGTTGTAATGTATCTCATTTTATTTATAAAAACAATGTTCTACAAAAATATTTTAAAAATTAGAATTAAATTATTTATTAAGTATTCTTTAAAAAAAATATCTTTTTCATATCTAAAATGGTGAACCCGTGTTTATGTCTGAATGTAGAGCCACACTACCTGTCTTAGTGTATCCCGCATATAGCAGGGTAGGCAGAGGGAACCTAGTGTTTAGACTCTCCATTTCCATTTTCCGCGAAATTCTATGAATTTTAGCGAATGCAATGATATTCAATTAATCTGTAAAATAGGTGATTTGCGTATGTGAGCTTCGAGCACTTTGTTGGATATTATATTATACTAATGAAGTACGTCACGCTGCCGCTGGTCCGCTCGCTTACACTTAACTACCTTAATATGACATACGATTTCTGACAACCATCATGGGGTCTGGAATACATTAATTTCTAGCAAATGATGGTACAATTACTGACATATCATTATGAGAAGCGGCGTTACTCCTGATCCTATGGAGAAAATTACACTAGTTTCAGTAATAAATTATATAAAAATAAATATATATTTTCGTTTCTGAGATAAAGGCTCTTGACAGACAGAGAGACGGGCGGATAACAAAGTGATCTTACAAGGATTCCTTTTTTCCTTAAAAGGTACAGAACCCTAAATTATTATTGATAGCTGAAGTTATCAATATCGAGAATAGGACCTCATAATTACAAATGCATAAATAATAAATCTTTCGCTTGTCTGACGCTTCTCTGACGCTTCTGATATCGAATTAAAATAAGTGAAATCAGAATTGAGGCCAGCCAGTGTGATTGGAAACGCAACAGGTTGTGGGTTCGATTCCTACTTGAGGAAATGAAATATTTAATATTTTCATTGTTACATGTTCAAGACAAATTTCATCTATCATTCAATATCATTTCTGATATCAGTCCTATCCAATCAATAACTCTATTAATTTTAAAACTTTCATTTGCTAGACTGACTGTGGACTAATTCCATTTGAAGTAGCAAACAAAACAATTCATCATCATCATCATCATCAACAGCCATCTTTTGTCCACTGCTGGACATAGGCCTTCCCCAATTCTCGCCACCACACTCGATCCTCACTCAGCTCTTCGGACCCATCCGCTTCCCGCCAACAATACAATTATTAAAAGATAATTTTCTAAGTAAGCTGTAACAAACAGGCAAGAACTAGCCAAATGTATTCGAGTTAACAAGCTAATATCAGATTCGCCTGGAGACGTAAACTAACACGTACAAGAAAAGACACATTAATTATAAACTTGAACTTTATCCAAGTATAACATAGTTAAGATTTAAACTAAGATCAACTGTAGCCAATTCCATTGAGTGCTTAATAATAAATAAATATTTAATACAATTTCATTAAAAAATTTAACTAAATTTAGGACAAAATTACTGAAATAAATAAATCAAACAAACTCTTTCAAAATCAACATTTTTGAGAGAGTCAGATCTAAAGGAAGGAGAAAGTAGAGTATGAAATTTGCATTGAAATCACAATCAACAGTTTTCTTTTTGTACGTACATATTTACTTTTTGATATGCAATAAGGACTGCCAGTTATAAATAATAACTATATTAATTATTATAGTTTTGATTGATAAGCCACTCCACTTTTAATGATCCTTATATTTATAAAAAAATATGTTAACGAAACCAACATTAGCTTCGAATATATCAAACTAATTAAACTTGTTTTAATTTAATATAATATTATTGTTGTCTTTCTATAAAATATACCAGAATAAATATTCAAAATTCTAATAAACCTGTTTTATTTAAAAAAAAACGTTTACACTGACGGCTACAAAAGGCTTTCGATACGGGGTTAATAATAAATCCCTGGCGTTTGTGTATAGTAAATACAGTCCGGCGTCAACAACAACAACAAAGGAATATTGAATTAAGCAAAACTTTAAAACAGGAATTTCATCAGACAAAAATATGTTATTTGTTATCCCGAAATACCAGACTTTTAATAATGACTTTTTCCTGCAATAAATGACTCCTCTTAAATAATATTGGTTTTATTTTTATGAAACACGAGTGTGCTTGTGTATATTTTATGTTAAATTTAAATTTTATTAATTTAATGCATGTTGTCTATTTACAAAACTTTTTCATATAATTAATATGGCATACGAATATAATGTTTATTTTTATTACAAAAAATAAGTAGAAATTAAATTTCAAATTTCTTGTATCTCTAGAACTGTCGACATATTATAAGAGCTCATTAATTGTTTAATAATTTATTATTTTCTTATACATGCTAATGATGAACACTTGAATCACAATAATACGCTTATAATCATCATGATCATTATCTTATATAAATAAATAATTTGACAATCTGTTGATTTAAACATTACAAATTATTAATATTAAATTATGGCCGCCTTGCGTTGCAAAGCGGCACGGTAACCGCGATGATTGTAAGTTCGATTCCTATTCGAGGAAATAAATCATTTTCATATTCTATCTTTAACATTCACTCTGGTAAGTAGACCAGAAATTAAATTGCGCACTTCCATACCTAATATCTCAAAAGTTGGGCGGTGAGTGGAGAACGCAGTGTCTCAACACTACACCCTCTCTGCCTGCCATATGCAGGATACAGCGTGAAGAAATCAATAGAGCATGCAGGATATCGTAACACTAGAAAGTAACACTCGTAGAGTATTTCATAAATCTTTAATATGCATGGCTTAAGTAAGACTGTCTGAAGTAGGTATATTTATCATTTATATACAAATAGCGACCATTTGAATTTTAAAACACTTTCGACGTTTAATTTAAAGTCACTTTCGTGTCTTGCTTCCGGCTTATTCGAAGCTACATTAAACTCGCAAACTTTGGACACCGCAACAATTATAATATTAAATGAATCTATTTACCATTTACGTGTTTTAGGCAGTCTCGTTAAATTTAAAATTCGATAAAGAGAGAGAGAGAGAGAGTTGGCAACTACCAAATGTGTTAAGTTTGAAATAAAAGCAATATAGTACTTAATATAAGGATAAAGTAAAATTAATATATCTAAATAGAAACATGAAGTCAGTGAATATTAAACTCTTACATGACCTGTGAGTACGAGCATGTTTTTTTTTTAGTATTCGCAATTGCGTATAATACGTATCACCAGAAAATAGGTTAACTTGCCTTTGGGAGTCTCGAGCCCACCTCAAAAGTTAGTTTTGGTATGTAAATTATTCTGCTGCCTCAGGTTCCCGGAGGGATCAAGAATAACACAAGAACGTTGAGTTAGAAGAAAAATCGACCCTGTTCCAACGAAAGCTCTGTTGATTTACGTTTAAAGATACAAAATAGGTTCGTGTGGTGGAGGTTGGTCTAATTAAACGACGTTGACTAGATATTTCAACCTGAAAACTAGCATTTTGTATTGAAATACTTGCATTAAGAACCTGCTAAAGAGCAGAAGAGTTGCATTTTATATGGAGAACAAAATATATTATGTTTTCCATAAATTTTCATATCAGTTTATTTTTAATTTAACAATTTTTTTATAAAATTCTTAATTATTCGAGAAATATTTTTTTTATTAATTTAATGTTTATAATTGAATGTATTTATCTGTTTTAAATTTTTCACAAGAGAGATGTGAAAAGATAATAATTATTTTTATGGGCTGACAAATATGTTTTTTTTAATTAATAATATATTAAAAAAAATAACTGGCCATGAACAATAGTCAATTAAAAAAATGTAACTTAATTCCAAAAGATTTCAAACGGTTCTTGTAACCTGTCAACGCTTTCAACAGAAACGTATATAATAATTAATTTTAATAGTATATCGACTATAGTTATTTGTTATCCATAATGGGTTGTATGCTAAGAAGTGATCCCATGTCATTTTGTGATATGTTCCTACAACCGGATACGGCGTTTGAGATCGTCGATCATTTAGGTGAAATGGGATGTGCACAATTCATTGATGTAAGTGCAGTTTAAATATTGTATAAACATACAATGCTTTTATGGACTCTACAGAATTGTTGGACGTTAATTTTATAATGTATTTTCATCTAGATATATGTATAATCTGTAATATTAAATATTAACTTAGAGAACTTATATACATAGAAATGTTAAGAAAATATTTACGAAAATGGGCATCGCTTTATATAACATGTAAATATATTCATCTATATATATAAAATCGAAAGGTCACTCACTCATCACGAAATCTTAGAAACTACATGTGCTAGGAATCTCAAATTTTGCATAGGAGTTACTTATAGGACGTAGGTGCTCGCTAAGACGGGAATTTGCAATATTCGACTTCTAAGGGGTTGTTTTTGGGGTCGAAAGTTTGTATGAAACTTCGTTACTACAAAGGCTAGGAGTCTCAAATTTTGCATAGACGTCACTAGGACGTAGTCATGGAGACAGAAATTAATAATAACATAGTTCACGCGGGTGAAGCCGCGAGCGGGCCGCTAGTTATTTATATAAGTTTATTGAAAAAATCGTAAAAAATATATAAATGAGCTTGATGAGTTATTGATGTAGAACAATGGAGAAGCAGTATGTTATTAAATACTAGTACAGATTTTTATTTCTCATTCGTATAGGTAAGTTAGAGAAAAAAAATATATATATAATAAGTATATAATAAGAAAAATATAATTATATGTAAGTTACGTAATATTTGACAAAAAAAATAACATAAAAATTGTATCCTCTCTATTTTAATAATAATTTTGAAACGATAACATCTTTTTTTCATTTTAAGTTTTCCGCCGTCTGTTTTCACATTCTACCGTTCACAATCGCTGTGCAAATGCTACGTACGGATACAGCAAGTGCACGTAAAACGCGCCTAAATTTACTATTCTCTACGTTCATCCGCGAGTGTTTTTGTAGTCACTACTTTTTATTTTTATTTTTATGTCTGGCTGATTTATCAAGTATATTTCACTTACCACCTGTACCGCGTTTGCATTTTAGTGCGGTCGTTTGGAAAGACTAGACAAAGCAATTTTGTTGTTTCCACTGTGTTTGTGCTTTCAGCATTTAGAACTGATAGGAATTTGAATATAAGCTTCGAATACTGAATAACAAACGTGAAATTTAATATTTTCATACGTTTTATATTTAGGTATTTTGGAGATAGCTTTTCAAATAAATTAAAATAATAATATTATACTAATAATAATAACTGAATATTTATTTATGCATATATATTTAGATGACACCTGACATTAAGCCGTTCCAAAGAAATTATGTTACGGAACTATGTAGGTGCGCAGAGATGGAACGTAAGCTTCTGTACATGGAGGGAGAAATGTTAAAAGACGAGATAAGAGTAATTGAATATAACAGTATGGCACCTAAGGCACTACCATTAAATGAAATAACTACACTAGAAGTAAGTTAATTTTTGAGCATCTTATTTTTTTTTATTGAATATATCAGACTAGGTTTTAAATATAGGGCTATTTTATGATATCGTGACATATTCTTGGCTTCCGAGGAATATGTTTTTTTGATAAAAATGATTAACATAAAAAGGTGTAATTTACTACAATATATTTAAAAAATCGAACTGGAACATCCTGAGAATACTGCGATCAGCCAAATAAACTCTTCAGGTCTTACTTAACGTTAATACATATAGATATGAAACGTACGAGTACAGGTGTATAAAATATTTAAACTAAGGACCGAATATCTATATATATTTTTATATATACAAGTCCTTTTGGACTTGTCCTCACTGACTGAGGTAAGACGCGCGCACAGCCGTAACCGCTGTGCGTAGAAACGTGAAATTTGGGCAGATGTTTACTTTCGTAATCTGGACATCCACTAAGAAGGGATTTTGAAAAATTTTAACCCTAAAGGGGTGAAATAGGGGTTCAAAGTTTGTATGGAAAAAATTTTAAATCGGCACCGATTTTTATAAAATTTGAAATTTAGATTTTTAAAAGTATTTAATTGAACACGTGTTTCATCGTTTTCTAGAATTCTCCCCCTAAGAGTGCAAATAAGGGGTTGAAAGTTTGTATAGGTTTTTTTAAAATTGTCACCAATTTTTATAAAATTTGAAATTCAGACTCTTAAACGTATATAATTAAACAAATGTTTCATGGTTTTCTAGAATTCACCCCCTAAGGGTGTAAATAAGGGGTTGAAAGTTTGTATGGGAAAATTCTTAAATCGCCACCGATTTTTATAAAGTTTGATATTTAGACTCTTAAAAATATTTAATTGAACATATGTTTCATGGTTTTCTAGAATTCACCCCCTAAGGGTGCAAATAAGGGGTTGAAAGTTTGTATGGAAAAATGTTTAAATCGCCACCGATTTTTATAAAATTTGATATTTAGACTCTTAAAAATATTTCATTGAACACATGTTTCATGGGTTATTAGAATTCACCCTTAAATACGCAAGCGAAGCTGCGCGCGTCCGCTAGTATGTAATAAGAAAATAATATAAACAGAAATCCTAGGTGTGACTGGAACGCGACGGTTGTGGGTTCGATCCTCACTCGAGGAAGTTAATCATTAATTTACGTTTCCATTTCCATTTCTTCGCTCTGGTGTCGAGGCAAAGCGCGGCGTTGAGTTCTGCCACTCAACACGCAATGCCTCCAGAATTCGACGGAAAGTGGGGAACGGACTATCTTTACACTAGGTTCCCTCTGCCTACCCTGCTGTGTGCGGGATACAGCGTGAAGCTGATTTAATTTTTTTAGGTGTAAGTATCTGTATTATTATATTACAAAAGTACCACTAGTTTAATCATAAATTGTATAAGTAATAATCTTACGTTTGCTATTCTTGAAGGATTGTTTTTAATTAAAATTGCTTTTCTAAATGTCAAGCCATGCTGCAACAGGGTCGGAAGCGGAAGCAGGATGTACACGTATAACGCAGCTAAGATCTTATCGTGCACCTATTCTAGTTCACCTATGATTAGCGATCATGTTTCTTGTTGCACACTCGAGATAAATTTAGTTTCTCAGAATCTGTTCAGAAAATCGTATAAATATCTTTATTTTCTAAAGTTTTCATATATAATATGCATAAATAAATTTGTGTTTTTTTTTAGAATATACTGGAAAAATGGGAAGGTGATGTTTTAAACATGTCTGAAAATCAAACGCAGCTCTTGAAGAATTACTTGGAACTTACGGAAATGAGCTATGTTATTAGACATATAGGTCCAATGCTGGGAGAAGCTGATTTAATGGAAGATGTTGGAAAGTAAGAAAAATATTTCCTCTGGTGGGGGTTCCACTCACAACCACGACCACGTACCACTAGTACTACAACAAATAACCTATTCAGAAATGCGTTCTAGCGCTAAGCTTAAAACTAATTTAATTCAAATATTCATACAAGCTATAAAACAGACTATATCCCACATACAGCAGGGTAGGCAGATGGTTCCTAGTGTTAGGACACTCCGTTCCCCATTTTCCGCCGAATTCTCGAGGCATTGCGTGTTAAGTGGCAGAACTCAACGCCGCGCTTAACCTCGACACCAGACCGAAGAAATGAAAATATAAATTTAAATAAATATTTCCTTTTCTCGAGTGGGGATCGCACCCGGAACCAGTCGATTTCGACTGGTCTCTCGATAGTTGTTTTAATATGGATATTTCTTAAATGTATCGTAGAGCCGCTGGCGGTGACACTGGGTTCCTAGGCCGTCTATTTGTGATTACTGGAGTCGTCAAACGAAGTCGGAGCTTTCCTTTTGAAATGATGCTGTGGAGGGTTTCCCACGGAAATATCTACTACAGGCGAGCGTCACAGGATACTATATTGCAGGAACCTCAAACGGTTAGTTTACTACATTACATTTATAAGTATTAACCTACTAATATAATGAGAAGGTAAAGTTTGTAACTTTGATTGTTTGTTTGTAAGAGTTAATCTCCGGAACCGATCATGAATTTTTTTTACAATCATAAATCTACATTATTCAGTATTTATATAAAATATTAAGGTTATATTTTATTAATAAAACATTCAGAGAAAAATAATGGCGGCATGCACTGGACTCAAAATCATCAAAAATGTTGATCTCTGTTAGTTCTATAAAAAAGTCCGCGGTACTGTTTAGCTAGTTTTTATATTTGAATCACTACAAGGACTATTTTATTTAATGAAAGAAAGAAATTTTATGTAAAATTCAGAAAAGTCTTCACTCAGAAGTCGTCAATTAATATTAGTACCACATTCAATAAGAGATAATTCTAAACAATGAACCTGATATAACTTAGTACCTACTAAGAACTAAACAATATAAGTGATTCACAAAAATATAATTAACGCTTAACGAAATGTTCACGTGTCGGCTAGTTACAATTTATTAAAACAGCTCCCAACTTTCCGCCCACCAACTCAACGCCGCGCTTTGCCTCGAAACCAGAGCAAAGAAATGAAAATATTAGTATGTAATAAGCAGTATAATATGTAAAAAAACCGGACAAGTGCGAGTCAAGCTCGCCCACCGAGGGTTCCGTACAAAAATTAGCTTTCCGTCAAATAAGGAAACGATTTATATTTTTTTTAATTGCCAATTTGAAATGTTAAGTTACATAAATAATAGAAAATTCAATAGTAATATAAATGTATACAATTTCTGTGCCACGAGTAATGCTACGCTGCGCCATGTTAGCCTTTGTACTATAATAATTATTCAACGGAATTTAGAAATTGAATTTAGTGCTCTACCATAACGAAACTTTTGAAATAACAATTTGTTTCCTATTATAATAAAACCAGTATTATAAAACTATAGTTAATATAGGTATATATATATATATACTAGTGGACCCGAACGCGGCTACGCCCGCTTGAGCTATACGAATATTTATTAAATATATTTATGATATTATTTTCAGTTTTCAATACAGAGATGGGATAAGCAAGCTCATTTTGGGTGACGTTTTCTGACAACAAACTTTGCAAATCGTTGCTTAGCAACGGTCGCTTAGTGACGGTTGTTATTAAAATGGCGGAATAAATTGCATGTCAAATTAATGAGTATTTTAATATATTGGTATATATCGATAATATTACAAATATGAGAAAATAAAGTATCCTATGTTCATCCCGAGACCCTCAAGTATCTCTATATGACTATTTTATCTCAATTAAATTAGCGGTTTGGCCCTGATTGCGTAAAAGACAGACAGACAGACAGACATAGTTACTTTCGAAATTTTAATATAGGTATGGATATATTGGATGTAGAATAGCACATACGAGTATTTATAACAAAATCTTATTAACCTAGAGAAAACGTTGTTACTGCTAGGACCGCACTTCGTAAAGTAATTATAAGATGCTTCAGGTAAATATCAATTTACGATGACGTTAATAGTTTCTATTTTAGTATCTGTGCCAAGGAGAATGAAATATGGATCTTTGATTAATATATTTTTATTTTATGTCATATCTTTGTATGTTGAATTTTTTAGTGTTTTGCTTATAAGTTTAGGATTAAGCTTGGTTAGTTCTAATACCACATCATGTCTAAAGTAATGTTATAATTTTTACTATTTTTTAGGGTTTCGTACCTTTCAAGGAAAAAAGTAAGCCTGAGATAACCGCGCTGAGATAAGCGTGCGTTTTTAATTCCTATTATTTTGATAAATGCTACCAATAATAGATTTTCTAAAATATCTCCGATTATCAGACATTCACAGTAAGATCACTAACATTTACATTATATGTGCCGATAAATTTAATAATCTCGCACTTGTTACAGGGTCAAGAAATCCGTAAAGTGGCATTCTTAGCTATATGTCAAGGAGAACAGCTTTACGGTCGATTGGAAAAAGTGTGCAGTGGTTTCCATGTAAATGTTTACAATTGCCCCGAAAGTTTTGATGAAAGAATGGACATGAGTGTCCAGCTGGAGTTGCGAATTGGAGACTTGGAGAAGGTAGAGTCTAAAGGAATATTAGACCGTATGATATTTGTATTTTGTAGAAAAGTCGCTAAATGAGTAGACCGATAATGGATTAGGGGTACAGCGTATCAATGTTAATGTGATGTTTATTGTTGGATTGCACCCATAACCACCGCGACAGTCACAGTTTTGGGCCCCTGCGCCACGACCGTCTCAAGTTTTATAACATTGTTAAAAAGTATAGTAGTATTTATTATACACAATGGATGCAAGACTTATTTGTGTATATAATACATTTCTTTATGATTCTATTAAAGATGGGTAAATACCTTAACATTATATTTCATATAAAAATAATTTTCTTTTATACATTTCAAAGAATGTTTAGAATATTTTATGCTAATTTACCTTCCTTTAAAATACAACAAGCATGTATAGTGAATATAACTGCTCGGTATGTAGGTCGAGGAAGAAAAGGCAAAGAGATTATATCCATTTCATTGCTTAACGAGTGAATATGGAGAAGATTTTGGACTGCTTTTACTGAATAACTAATTACATGAACTGAAGCTCGCCTTACTTATAAGAAATGTATACAATTATGAAATAAGCTCTCCTTGCTTAGTTGAACTTTAACTTGTTTCAAAACTATAGTAGGTATCTATAGAAAAAGAAACGATGAACTATCTATAGAAAAAAAAAGAAGATGAAAAAACGGATGTTTTAAAATCTTTTTTTTTTACACATTCATAGAAAGGCTTTTGATAGGAGAAATAGTATGAAATATAATTATGAAATATAAATATGTGTTTATTTACCATATAAATACTAAATGTAACATACATATAATAGTATAATCAACGTGCACCAGAAGCTTTTTCTTTTTCTTGATTCTTGGTTTTTAGTTATTTAGCTTCACGCTGTATCCCGCATATACCGGTAGGACAGAGGGAACCATATATTATAACACTCCGCTCTTCCGCGCCAACCAATATTTCGAGAATTCAACGTCACACTTTGTAAGCGAAAAATAAAGAATGAAATGTTTTTTTTCTTAATATCTCTTTCCAACAACACATAACGGGGGTGTTACATTAAAAGATAATGTATCATGATTTCTTTTGCTCTAAGAACGCTTGTCGTCGCTTATTTCTATTTTGAAGGTGTTACATTACGTATACATACATCGTGCACAAGTATTTAATTTTTACTTATACATGCCAGTCCAAAGACAGTTATATTAACCTGTACAGTTATTTTAAACTATATAACGTATAAACGACAAATGTAATTTTATTGGACTCCATTGAGAGACAGAGAAGTTTGCTTACAAATGTTACAGGTTATGCAGAAAATGAAATACTACAGATGTAAAGCGCTGCGTACAGTCGCCAAGCAATGGGAAACGTGGATGGTCCAAATAAAAAAGTCAAAAGCAATCTACCATACGATGAATATGTTTACTTTGGATATAACAAAAAAATGTCTTATTGGACAATGTTGGATTCCAGACTCTGATTTACCTACAGTTGAAGATATGTTGACTCGTGTCTCGGTAATTATTGTTTATTTAAGCTGTTGTAATGTTGTTTAGGAGGATTGATCTTCTTGTTGAAATAATTCCTAGTTAACGTCTAATATACGAAATGATAATAGAGAGAGGATCGAAAGCGACACCTTCGTTATATTATAAAAACTGAAAATTTCTCTGCATAAAAAAATAAAAGCATATTTTAACAGAAAACATTGTTTTTTCAAATAATCCAAGGTAATTCACGCGATGTAAAATCTATTAATGTTGTCAGGAAAAAGCGAAAGCGAATGTTGAATCCTTTCTATTGAAGTCGGACGACGCGGACGAGCCGCCCACTTTCCACCGCACTAACAAGTTTACAAAAGGTTTCCAAGCGCTTATAAACGCTTACGGTGACTCCACCTACAGAGAACTGAATCCAGGTAACTTCATTCTTTTACATGTATTATATATACTTCACCATAAATAAAAATTAAATTAAAATCTTTAAATTATAATTTTAATCAAGTGGTTTTGCTTTTGTTTACTATTCCAATTTACATTATTTATTTATTGCTGATTTCAACTATTAATTCTTATGTTTTAAAGGTGCAAGATCTTTTAGGAACAAAAACGAAGTGAATAATTTTAATTCGTAAAGCAATCACGTTGTATCTTGCACAGGGAACCTGGAAGACTTGTGTTAAGGCACTCTGTTCCCATTTAAATATTCCCGTTTTCCATTTTCACAGAATTCTGAAGTCATATTTCATTAACTCGAGGAGCTCGAACCTCAAACCCACAACCTTACGCGCTTACAGTCACACACTTGTGCCTCTACGCCATGAATGGACTTCAATTCATGGAAGTTATACAAAAAAATTATAAGAGATTTGAATAAATATTGTCAAAATTAATGTCAAATTTTTAAGTGCAACGCAGTCTACGTCGTCCTCATAGTGTTATGCGTTTTGAGTAATAGTTAAAAGCCTAGCCTTCGATCAACTGTAGTTGTATATAAGTTTAAAAATATAATAAAATATACATGAGGAATAATTTTATTAATTTTGTAGTATATATTGTTTTTAAATCTATACTAATATAATAAAGCGGAAGAGTTTGTTTGTTTGTTTGTTTGTTTGTTTGTTTGTTTGTTTATTTGTTTGAACGCTAAGATCTCTGGATCTACTGGTCCGATTTACTTTGTTTTTGTTTTGTATGAAAGCTGCATTCTTCAGAAGGGCTATAGGCTATATAACAATTCATTACACATATGTACTAATATATTAAAATACTTTCTAATTTGACATGCAATTTATTCTGCCATGTTAATAACAACTGTCGTTGCTAAGCACCGGTTTGCAAGGTTTCTTTGTTGTTTTAAGAAAACATCACCCAAAATGAACTTATATTTTGATATTCATCCTTATAAAAATAAATATTGAATAAATATTCTTATAGTTCAAGCAGGCGTAGCCGCGTCCGGGTCCACTAGTAATTTATATAAATATTAATTACATATTTCATAGATTATTTTTTCTAGGTCTATACACGATTATAACTTTCCCTTTTTTGTTTGCTTTGATGTTCGGTGACGTGTGCCATGGCGTTATATTATTATCATTCGCGGTTTGGATGGTGTCTGTGGAGAAAGAAAATATGAATAAAACGTCGAAAAATGAAATCTGGAATATTTTCTTTGGTGGTAATATTCAATTTCATACTATTTCTATTTTTGTTTTGTATATGTACTTGTATAGATACCGTACGACATTCATTATACAGGGTGTAATGCGATCGACGGTTTATTATATATAGAGTCAGAGTAGAGTTTGTTATATATATATTTTTTTCTCATTGTGATTGCTTATTTATAAGTTCAGTTTCTATTCAATTTCAAGGTATGTTTTCAAGAGTATTTCAACATTGTTAATTTTAAGAATTAACTACCACTGATTGATACTTCGCAGAAAAGTACTGTGACAAAAATATAGCAAATACAATATACGAAAAGAGTAACTTTAGAATTTCTCGCCAGCTTTTCCGAACGGAACTGCCTTTGGAGCCGGTGGTAACTTTCCGTGGAACTGACAATAACATTTTTATATTAATTGACGTCTCAAAAGCGCTCGGAAAGGTGTAATAGAATGGGAATATTTGATTTATTTTAGTTTTTCATTTTTCTGCAACTTTTTTGTATTAAACCCTATGTATACATCTAGGTAATTATTTACTTGTAGGAAATCCTATAATAAATTTATCATGTTTTATTTCATAGTAATTTGATTTTGAAGTAGAAAAATACTTGAATTCTGATAAAAAATATATATATTTTATCAGCTTTACGCTGCTTCCTGCATACAGCGGGTAGGCTAGGTATAGGAGGTACTCTGCTAATTGCTGAATATCTACTTCTTAACTGGGGGGTAACTGCTGAATGTTTTAAGCCATGCAATTGTTTACAGGTCGTTACGTGATTTTGATGATGGGAATGTTCACACTTTACACCGGTTTCTTATATAATGTGTTCTTTTCGAAATCTATCATTCTCACGACACCATATTGGAAGAACACTTATGAAAGAAAAGAAATAGAGACGTATCAGTATATAACATTAAATCCGGTTTTTGAAACGAATCCTCCTTATGTGTTTGGCGTGGATCCAATATGGGCGGTATTAAATATAATTTTATTGTTTCTAGTACACAGGATTGTTTAAAATTCTATAAAGTAATATATTATATCTATATTAAGAAGCAATAATGTCTAGTTATTTTTGTGTGTTTGTTTATATTGTATTATATGTGTTTGCAGTTGGCGAAAAATAAAATTATGTATTTAAACTCGTTGAAAATGAAAATGTCCATTATTATTGGAATCGTCCACATGATGTTTGGACTTGTTTTGAGTCTTTTTAATCACACGTAAGATTTTTTTAAAAATATTATTTAAATGTTTTAACTATTATTATGTTATATTAAAATATACTAGTATACATGGAACTCTGCGCTACTGCTACCACCTTTTGCATTGCTTGCGTTGCTCATGTACGTAAGTAGTTAATATCTCTTAAGGTTTAAATGAATTACTAGTAGATTCGTTTTTTATGTCAGCAAGAAATATTCATCATGTTATTAGCTATTATTACATCTTAAGAGAATCTATAAATAGATTAGAACAGGCTTTTTGTTTCTTATAGATAAAAATATTAATAAATATATTGTAATGTGTACAATGTAAACAACACAAATTCCTCAGCAATCTGCGAACGGGAATTTTTCGCCCGCATTTCGTTCTTTTAAGTTTTTTTTTCTCACAAAGCACCAAATACCTCTTCCCCTAGCTGTCCAATTTGCAAAAAATTATGCTGTCTTTTTGTGAAAAAAAGGTAACGTGACACTACGTCAAAAACACGGCTGTGGCCATTGAGCGGACATCACTAGCGTGAAGTTTTGTTTACAGCGTCCACAAGGACGTATTTGTTTTAAAAAGCCTTTTTTTTTATTTATTACGATTGAAATAGAAAAATAGATTTTTTAAGTTGTGTTGTTAATGCCAATTCTTTTTACTTTATATATGGTATTGTGCTCAAATTCGTGATAAATTATAGATATGATTAAAAACCATAAAAATTGCACACTAAAAATCAACCATTTACAGTTATTATATTAAGTTTGTTCCTCATCTGTTGCTCTAAATAATATCCAAATTTATTATAATTATAGCAAGAAATAATATCTTAGTTAGTAGTTCTATTTCGTGTGACTTTTGTGCGCCCGGTTTGAATGCACCTTGACATTTACTGTGCACTTGACACGACCTTGCCGGGCCGGCCCTTTGTGATCGGCACTCTTCACATTATATCACTTAAATTAAGCTGACAGTTGCTTCCTCTATTGTAAGTACATCGTAGTTGCTAACGAGAGCAGTACTTGTTAATTAAAAATAAATAAAACCGGTCCAAATTTTAGGTCATAGTACTATTTATAAAACAAATTTAAGTTTGCGGGCATATGCACTGATTTTGTATGAAATGAACTACAAATATAAGTTTGTAATGATATTTTTTACTTTTTTTTTCTTCTATTTGTATTATAACTTCCAACTTGGTGCTAAATTTGATAACTACCACGAAAAGTACCCTCTAGTCTTTGATTACGCGGCCAATTTCTTACAAAATGCATCAAAATCGATGCATAAATGCTCGTATCTTTAGATTGCGTTCACTTAGCTGGATTTTTTTTGAGTTGGAAGGGATCGTTGACTTGAATATTTGATATGAATTTCGGCTTGATTCCTATACACATCTCGGACAACAATGCGATCCTATAACGTTTCCGTTTTTACCATTTGAGGTGCGGAACCCTAAAAATGTATTTAACAATCATAACAACTCCGCCAACATTAAACACACAAAGTAATATTGACAGGTTTTAGCACAATAAAAGTTTTTCGTTGCAGATATTTTAAAAAGTACTATGCAATTTATTTGCAATTCATACCTCAAGTGCTATTCCTGTCGTGTCTCTTTATGTGGCTAGTTGTGCTTATTTACATGAAATGGTTCATGTTCAGTGGAAAATATGGTGCGTATTTAGTATTTTCTTTGTCGTATAATATAATTCTATTTTAAAATTTTACTTTCAAAGAGAAATACGTTTTTAAATATAAAAAATAATCCGACGGTCGGCAAAGGTCCAGGCCATCGGTGGTTAGGGCTCCATAGAGGAAACTCCTCACAAGCTCCTCCTCCATTTTTTAAAAGTTGGCCCTACTACATGTTTACTTACTGTGTGCAGGATACAGCGTGAAGCTGATAAAATTTATATTGTTTGTTTACGTGTTATTACAGTTGAATTGAAGCGAGGGGCGGGGTGCTCACCATTAATTTTGATTTTATTCATTGATATGGTGTTGCTGTCTACAACAAAGCCTGTGGAGGAAGATTGTGATGCTTATATGTTTAATGGTCAGGAAAAATTTCAACGGATTTTAGTGTTGATTGGTGTCATTTGCGTACCCATACTGTTATTCGGAACGCCAGTCTATCTCCACTTTGATTATAAAAAGAAGAAGGAAGAAGCATTGGTAAAATTATAACACTATAACAACATTTCCCACATTAATCGTAGAGGCAAAAAGGGGTTTGTTTTTTTTTACTAATAGAGTAACACCTACCTATCTAGCCTTATTGCCTATTTGAAGCTAATGTCACATTGTAGCCATTGTGATATTAGCTTCAAATCGATAATAATAACAAAATTGTTTTAGAAAAGAGTAAGTCAGTTCAGAAGATATCAGCGAAAAGATTCTTCCAACAAGAGGGCTGAAGAGAAGGTATTGGCAGAGGTTGCTAAATATACCACGACATTCGGTGAGCTGATGATACACCAAGCAGTTCATACTATAGAGTTTGTTTTGAGCACCATATCTCATACTGCTTCTTACCTTCGACTGTGGGCGTTGTCTTTGGCCCATGAACGTGAGTTTTATGTTAAATAAAAGATTATAAGATAAAAACCTATGACAACTACCCTTTATTATATTATATTTTTTTATTTGGGAAAGTTGACAAAAAGAGTTAAAAATAAAATGTAATTAATAATTGAAACGTAACCTTTTTTAATATTAATAGTAAATTACAGCTAGAGCTTACAGTTTAGGATTATATAATATTCTTGGTTATTTTATTTCTACTCTGTCTCCCTAGCGAGTTAGGTAGTAAGTAAAAGCGGTGAAAGCTGAACACGGCTCTTTCATTTCTTCCACAGTCGTCAATCTTAGTATATTTCCTCTAGAGAGCCTCTGGTGCTGTGACTATTGTTATATACAAAGATATTATCAATTTTAAAAAGATATATGTAGCTAACTCTTACGGTTGGTTTATTTCATGAAAAAATCTTGAATTAAATTGTAGTGAACACGAAATGAATAGAAAAAAAATCTAAATGAAATTAAAATATTATTCTTAGTATAAAATTGTTCTAAGTTTTTAGCTACTAGTTTAATCTCACTCAGAAAGTCAGAGATGAGCGAATGTCCAAAGATAACTGACATGAAGAATAGATAACATTTAAACTACTGAAAATTAAATTGCTTTTGAAAACATTAAGGCTTAAGGATGATAAGAATTTTTCTATTACTAGGAAAGTATAAGAAAGAAATGAGAATATAGCATAGAAGTGTAAGCCTAACAAATATTATTATGAGAACAGAGAGTGAATTGAATATTTGACAAATGGTTTTTTTGTATAAAGGATCATTTTCATGTTTCTTTATGTAATCTGTTGTCTGTCTCTCGTTCAAATAGGTCGAAAGTAACTGACTTTGGCATGATTTTTTATGGTTTTTACATTTATTTGGAAAAGTATATTTTTAATCGATTTTCAAATAAGGGAGGTTCTCAATACGTCGGAATCTTTCTTTTTTCTTTGTGTTCATTCATTTTTTATTAACTTTAAGTTATCAGTAAGAATCAATAATACTATTATTTCGTATTGCTTTTAGAGCTCTCGGAGATGTTATGGGTTATGGTGTTTGCAAAACTTGGCCTACGAGAAACGTCAATGATGGGTGGACCAAAAATATTTATTATATTTGCTATTTGGGCTATATTCAGTCTTTCAATATTAGTGGTAATGGAGGGGCTATCAGCATTTCTCCATACTTTGCGATTGCACTGGTAGGTTATTAATAAAAATATGAATTCTTATAAGAGTTCAATATTATATACAATAATTATGATGTTTTTATTTGGAAATCAATAGCCTAGCCTTTCTAACTAAATAAAAATTTCTTAATTTATTTAAGTAAATTCTCAATATTTTATTAAGTTTATGTGTAAAATATAATAATTTTTTTACAAAGTAAACAAAATTATACCTTTATTAATAAGTACTTCTGTAATTTTTTGATTTCTGGAATAGGTGTAGGTAGAACATTTTTTCCGCTCATTTTCTTTTCAATGATATAACATTTTTTTAAGGGTGGAATTTATGAGCAAGTTTTACTCCGGTGCAGGGTATCCATTCAAGCCTTTCAGCTTTAGAGTTATACTCTCTGGCGAAAGTAAAGATGATAAATCGGAGGCAATGTGCAAGAAAAAGGCAACCGCCTACTAACTTTTAACTTATTTTCCATTTAAACTATAGTTATTATTATTTGTATTAAAATAATGTTTTTTTTTAACGAGCAGAGAAAGCTAATTTTGTAGTTATACTTTGTGGATGGTAAGAAGGTAGCCTTAATTGCAATGCAGTGAATGTCTACAAAATATTGTAAAAACTTAAAACTCTACCTGTTTTTTATTAGGTCATATAAATGTTTTATCGATCGATTATTATTGACATTAATTCTTATTTTTATATATAAAATGTGTTTCTCTTAGAAAATGACACAGGCCGACAAAATTTAAAAAAATATCAGATTTTTCGACGGTTTTTAGTGTGCTGAACACGAATCCGATAGTATGAAATATAAAATAATATTTTTTGGATTTAGTTTTAAAATAGTTTAAGTGAAAAGAATACCATTTTTTTGTTTTGTTAATTTTCTCATACGCATGTTAATTTATTTATGAGTAACCGAGTGCTTAATTATATTGATTTAAAAAAGTAAACTATTTTATTTATAGCTGTAAACTAGAGAAATTATTATTAATTATGGTAATAATTTATTCAATTTAATAATAAAAAATAATTTCTACGTTCTGTTTGCAGGTTATAGCTGAATTGTCGTAATTTTAATATTTATCTTGCATAATAATGCTGTGGCATAATTATAATTTTTTTTTTCTCTTGCCTACACCATCCCATTGTTGGGCAAAGGTCTTTCTCCATTTCTTCCATTCCTATCTATTTCGGGCTATTGAGCACCAGTCAGGCCTATAATGGTCCAGCTCGTCCCGCCATCTCCGTTTATAATTATAATAAAAATTGATATTAAAAAAAATGAGTTATCCAATTTTAGAAAGCACACAAATCGATTTTTGATAGAATGTTAAATGGGCCACTCTCCCCTAAAACTGTATCTAGTATACTATGTGGAAGTACAAGGGATGTCCGAACGTTCATAGGCTTTTGTTGCAAAGCTGAGAGCCGTAAAGCGAACTTCGCATTTCTATAGGTGTACTCGTACAGGTACGCTACTAGCCGACCCATGCGATTGGCTTCCCTTTGTTGCTTGATTCCTCCATATATTTCTTTGATCAGAAGAACACATACTGTATTACTTTCTTGCAAAGCAAAATATAAGAAAAATTAATGCAGCTAGTACAAAATCTATTATAATCTATCAGTTTCATATAGATATGTATATTATGGAATATTTTTATATTAACATAAAAAGTCCATGTCGTTTTTTAGAAACGAGTCGAGTTTATCCATTACAAAAAAGAACAAAATTTACCTTATAATATAAAAATAGAAATCAGTGTAACATTTTATGACATAATTATACAATCTATATATATAAAAGGACTTGTCCTCACTGACTGAGGTAAGACGCACGCACAGCCGTAACCGCTGTGCGTAGAAACGTCAAATTTGGAGAGATGTTCACTTTCGTAATCTGGACATCCACTAAGGGATTTTTAAAAATTTTAACCCTAAAGGGGCGAAATAGGGGTTGAAAGTTAGTATGGAAAAAAATTTAAATCGGCACCGATTCTTATAAAATTTGAAATTCAGACCCTTAAAAGTATTTAATTGAATACGTGTTTCATGGTTTTCTAGAATTCTTTCTATAAGGGTGCAAATAAGGGGTTGAAAGTTTGTATGGAAAAATTCTTAAATCGCCACCGATTTTTATAAAATTTTAAATTTAGACTCTTAAAAATATTTAATTGAACATGTGTTTCATGGTTTTCTAGAATTCACCACCTAAGGGTGCAAATAAGGGGTTGAAAGTTTGTCTGGAAAAATCTTTAAAACGCCACCGATTTTTATAAAATTTGAAATTTAGACTCTTAAAAATATTTCATTGAACACATGTTTCATGGTTTATTAGAATTCACCCCTAAATACGTAAGCGAAGCTGCGGGCGTCCGCTAGTATACATATAAATGTGTTACATATTAAAATTATAATTGTAACGTTGTATAGAAATGTCAAATAAAACAATAAAATGAGCAGAATAAGTTTTTGACAGAGATGAAAAAATGAGGAAAATCACAAATAAATACTTTAGTTCCGAAAGTATATAGAATTTCATTTTATAAATGTAATTTAACTGAGCTCATAAGCTTTATCAGTACTGCCATCTTCACTAGATGATGAAACAGCTGGGGTCACCGTTATATTGCCAGTGTTAAAAGTATTTTCGCTCGGTAAGTATATGCCAAACCGATCCTGCCAACAAAAGAAATAATCAGCTTCATCCATCATCTGTACCTATACAGGTTGGAGCAGCAGCAGCAGGGTAGGCACAACCAGTCGCGTCTATAGTCACACATTTGTGCCCCTGCGCCACTACAGGCCTCAAGCATTTTACAATATAAATTAAAAGCTGTAATTGTAAGAAGTTCGCCGTCTAATCAAAATAAGTAAAGTTAAAAAAAAATTAAAGAAGAAAATAGAAGATAAAATTAGATACCTTTGGATATCTATTAAAGTTAAACTGGGGGTGACATATGCAAGGGCGAGGCGGCGGTATTTTATAACTCTCGTGAGATGAAATCTCACTCCGTGGCGTTGATGGTGTTTCGTGACCTAGAAATTATAACATACGTATGTGTGAAGCCAATAAATACTCATAATTAATGAGTATATAAGACTTGAGCTTATGTATATAAGTAAAACTACCTTTAAAGTTATATAAACGTCTCAAGCTTTTCTTCAGTTTTTTTCTCATTCTCTTTTCCCATGCAATTTCTGCAACTGAAAGAGCAAGTATATAATTAACTAAAGGTCGCTAGTTCTTATAAGAAGTTTACACTCTCTGGCATAAAGAATATCAGTTATATTAATTAATAAGTTTCATAATTTTATAGCATGCTCCTGACAGCTTCAACATCTTTAAATGTTTTGACATGCAAGTACGTCATGAAGTAAAACTTTGCACTGTTCTTTAATCTGCCTAGAAATTTAATGAATTTTGCATTTTATGCACTGAGTGAGTGGCTCTAGAGTTCAGTTTAACTTAGTAGAGTTAGGAAACACAAACAAAACACTATCAGACTTTCTAAGAAAGGTTGGAAAATCATAGGTAGGTAGGTACTGCCGACATGATAATTTATAATCTACTTTTAGTAAGAAAGAAAGAGAGATTAAAAAGATTATTTTACACAATTATAAAATATATCAAGTAAATTCTTTAAATGCCTTACTGTGTATGAGTGCACTCAACACGCAGTGCATCAAGAATTCGGCGGTAAGTGGTGAACAGAAGTGTCTTAATGGGTAACAGAGTGTCTTAACTCTAGATTCCCAAGTTAGCTCTTGAAATCGTTTATATCCGTTTATATCCAATACATTGATAACAAATCAACACTATGTTTCAAATAAATAAAGAAAAATATTACGTATTCGCTCCTTTTCTTTAATTTTAAATTCAAACATTTCATAGGCGTTACTGAATAAATCAGCAATATCTTTTCTAATCTCAATAACAGGTATGTCCATGGATTTTTCGACTGCTTTCACTAACTCCATGTATGCCGTGTCATAGTTCAGGTCGGTGTCATCGACACGTAGGAAGATTGCCTTATCGACGGTGTTGGACACCATCATGAAGAATGCCTCGGAAAGAGTTAGTTCAGGAGTTGGTATGGGTTCTGTAATCATTTACATTAAACAATTTATAAAATTGAAGTTAATTTGAAAGACTTAATTGTCATATCTAGCTTACAGTACTATCTACTGATAATATATGAAGTTAATAGAGCGACACAAAAAGATGATTTATAAATGAACTAGCGGCCCGCCCGCGGCTTCGCCTGCGTAAACTAAGTTATTATCAATTTCTGTCTCCATGAGTACTTATGTTCTATAAGTGACGACCCTGCAAAATGAGATTCCTAGCACATGTAGTTTCTGAGATTTCGTGATGAGTGAGTGACCTTTTGATTTTATATATTAGATAAATTAAATTAAAATGTCATTCAAAAAAATCAGTCCAAAAAGTCAGTTACAAAATTTATTTTATTTAAAAAAAAAACACTATACTATAAAGTACCTACATAATTTTAAAATCCTTATTTCTTATTTATTTTAATTTAAACATATTAAATTTATTATTATTAAAGGCAAACCTGGTGTAGGCAATGTTGTGTCAGACGTCTTTATGGAAATAAATGACGACGATTGCGTATTTAACGTGGAAGCGGATGGCGAAGGATACTTCGGTGGCTCGGTTTTATAATGAGTTGTTATTAGATCTCTTATATCATCCTTCAAATCGGCATCTTCGTATAAAGGAGGCATATTTTGGAAAAGCCCCTAAAATAGAACATTCTATCGTGGTAAAGGGAAATAGGGAGGATTATATATTTTTATAATAAGGTTCCTCGATTGGCAAAACAAAATTTCATGTTAATTTCAGACACCTAGCAAACACTTTTCCACCTAATTGATTGAAATATGAGATGAGATTTACGCCAGTACCCAATACGCAAAACGTGTTTGATATGTATATTTTTTTAGCTTCACGCTGTGTCCCGCTTATAGCAGGGAAGGCAGAGGGAACACTAGTGCTAGACATTCCGTTTCCCATTTTTCGCCGAATTTTGGAGACATTGCGTGTTGAGTGACGGAGTTCAACACAGCGCTTTGCCTTGACATCACTCGCTTGTACCCCGCACCCCGACTGGCCTCAAAAACTGTGTTCGATGCGTAAAAACAAAACAAAAATCATGTTTTACAATAAACAACACAGATTTTACAGTAAAAAAAAACCAAACAGAACACCAAGACTTTATCAAATATTGATATACGAATGCTTCACAAAGGGAACAACATTGCTGACATATCAGTTTTAATTACTCTTCACAGACAGACAAAAAATATGCATCGATGATGTGCTATGCAATTAGTACCGCCCGAAGCACCGGCCGGTATCTGGTTCCATTAAATAAACGTTCAGTCTTAAATTTTCCCCAACCCCCTACAAAGGGGTGTCGCCGCGCTCGTCATTATTGTTGATACTTCCCCATTTAGGGTTTATGTTACATTCGTTGATTGCATTAAAGCTAAATGTAAAAATGTCTAATATCATTACGTTATATGTTTTAGGATATTTGTATGCAAAAGGCACTTTTTATACAGGGTGTATCTTAACCAAAGTACATTTTTTAATATTATGTAGTTACAAAGTTTTCAGAGATTATTCTCAAATACCAGTAGTTCTTGAATTCACTTATAAAAAAACTATCAAAAATGAGGCCGTCGTGGCACAAGCACAGCAGCACAAGGGTGTGACTGTAACGCGACGGTTGTGGGTTCGATCCTCACTCGAGGAAGTGGAATATTTATTTACGTTTATATTTCCATTTCTTCGCTCTAGTGCGTTCAAAGCGCGGCGTTGAATTCTGCCACCCAACACGCAATGCCCCTAGAATTCAGCAGAAAGTGGGGAACGGAGTGTCTTAACACTAGGTTCCGCCGACCCTGATGTGTGCGGGATACAGCGTGAAGCTAAAAAAAATTACTAATGCAGACCTAACAGGCTGCATTTTCCAATTTCTTAAAATAAATAAAATCAGCTTCACATTGTATCCCGCACACAGCAGGGAAGGCAGAGAAATTAAGGTTCCCTGAGACTATCCGTGTATATATCCGCTTTCGGAGCTTTATGCTTTGGCGTGCCAGAGCGGAGAAATGACAATTATTTATACCTCCGAGCAAGGATCAAACCCACGAACATATATATTAAAAATATATATTTTAAAGAAGAGAATAACAAAAGAGACAAAGATATTTAATTATTATTCCAGGCTTGATATTCTTTTCTAATACCTGTTTATTTGAATCCAGTTGAGTAAGCCGTTCATTTATTTCCCGTTCAATATCTTCCATAGGTCTGGTGAAATGCTCTGCTACATCTTTTAAAACATCTTTCCTCTTATTTTTTTGTATCATTTTACTAATTAGTAATTCAACCATAGCTTTCACCTGATAAAATTTGAAGATTTATTAATATAATAATAACGATGACTTTTTTTTCAGTTAAATTTAAATAAATATAAATTAAAAACGTATTGTTTGCGAGGATTAAGCTGATATTTGCATTTGTGTAAGCGATTATAAAATTAAATCCAGAATAAAAACTTTTAAAAATAAACTTTATGATTACAAATCAATAAATAAAATCCAACATAAAAAAGGTTTTTCTTCGACGCCAGACATCTTATCTTCACAATTTTTACTCTTTTCCTTTTTCCTTTTCCTTAGTGCTAACTTTATTTTTTCATTTTTAATAAATCGAACACAAAAATAAAATGTTTAGTATTAAATATGTGACACTGCTTTCAGTACAAGAAGTGTAGGCCACACTTAAAAAATAAGTTTATACTGATTTAGGTCAAGCAAATGATGTTATACTCCATAACTTAATTTTTAATTATATATTGACTTTAATTTTTATTTTTATCAAAATAAAAAAATAAATAAAAATCAGCTTCAAGTATCCCGCACACAGAAGTGTAGGCAAAGGGAACCTAGCGTTAAGACACTCTGTTCCTCAAATCGGATTTTTCACTATAAGATTTTTGTCTATTTGGATTCTAGAATAATTTTCAGTATACAGGGCAAATGTATATTTGAAATAGCAGTTAACTCGGGCTTGAAATGTATATTTGCATATTATGACAATCGTGATAGAGAAGTAGCAAACTAAATATACGATTTCCAACAACAAACAAACTAAAAAGACAAACTTTTATTGTGTTGATTATTTTAGATTATGTAGAATATAAGACAAGCACCTCGGGATGGCGTAATAAATAATTTTCTTGTTCAATTTGTATAGTTTTCCCAAGCCTATTCACACATTCTATTTGGCAAGGTGTTACGGCATCACTGTCTAAGGACCACAACCCATCCGCTGGTAAAGGGTCTGGAGGAACTCCCTTCATTAACTTTTTTAAAGGCATCACAAGGCAATAAGACAGATAAATCCGGTTAATATATATTACTCTCAAACAATTATCTATTCGTTTTCCTATTATTTTGTATTTTTTTATCACAAATAAGTTAGTATTTGACTTTTGAATGACATGTTATTTTTTCTATTTTTTATATGAAATTGATTTATAATAAAAATTAGTAAGGTTCTATCTATGAAGAAGATTCAAATAGTTGATTTTAATAAAGGCATCACTTTTTTGTATTCGTTGTATGTTAATTATAATAATAATATTAGCATATGTGCCCGCAAACTTGAGTTTGACAACTTTTATAAATTATACTTTAGGCGAATCCGACTCACACTTGACTGATTTTTTATTTCCACTATAATCAAAAAATAATTATAATAAATAATAAATAATAATGGAAATAATTATAATGGAAGGTAATTAAAAACCCTTATTAAATATCACTTTGAAATATTCGGTAATATCATCTTTAGTAATACATAGATATTTATAAAAAACTTGCTGAGTAAACAAATTGGTTTTATATCACAAATCCCCGCACCATTATTTGTAGCTCAAATCCTGTATGATATATTTTTACAATAAGCCACCCAGAGCTTTCCAACCCCATGTTTATTCAAAGGGGGTATGCACCTATGGACAAAAATAAGAGGGACAACGTTCCATAATTATAATTTGATACTCAACAATAATTTACTTTAGTACTTAATCGATTAATATAGAAAATATTTTTTACGTGATATTCCTTTACGTGGCGTAATTATAGAATAGTTATAGTAAATGGTTCAGGTTGAAATCCACCTGGGGGATATTTGTGACAGAATTTCTCGTAGCAAACATTGAACTAACTTGCATTTACTTATTATATATAATATAAAAATAGAATTTAAAAATATAAAGAGTAAAATTTTGAATTTCACCAAACGTAGCCTTTACGTAGGGCAAGCTGCGTGAGTACTGTATATTAGTGAAACTTTTACTTGTTCCGTTCATTATTTTACACTTTTCTAAGACAGATATACTAATCGTATTCGAATTTCCTTAATTTTTAGATTTTGTACTTGAATATCAAGCTCTTTAATAGGCGAAAGCGCGGCGGTAAGTTCCGCAACTCAACAAGCAATGTCTCCAAAAGTTGTGAAAGTGGGAGTCTTAACACTAAGGACCCTCTGAAGACAGCGTGAAGCAAATTAAAGCCATTACCAAATTTATCCAAAACTCAACATTTCAAAAATGCTATTTGATCTATAATACCAAACCGTTCATATTGTAATTAAATCTGTGTGACTGTAACGCGACGGTTGTGGGTTCGATTCCCACACGAGGAAGTGAAATATTTATTTACATTTATATTTCCATTCCTTCGCACGGCGTTGAGTTCTGCCACTCAACACGCAATGCCTCCAAAATTCGGCAGAAAATGGGAAACGGACTGTCTTAACACTAGGTTCCCTCTGTCTACCCTGCGGTGTGCCCAGCTTTACGTTGTGAACTGATATTCTATATATATAAAATCGAAAGGTCAGCCACTCATCAGGGAATCTCAGAAACTACATGTGCTAGGAATCTCAAATTTTGCATAGGAGTTATTTATAGGACGTAGGTGCTCGCTAAGACGGGAATTTGCAATATTCGACTTCTAAGGGGTTGTTTTTGGCGTTGAAAGTTTGTATGAAACTTCGTTACTACAAATGCTAGGATTCTCAAATTTTGCATGGACGACACTTATAGGACGTAGGTACTCATGGAGGCAGAAATTAATAATAACGTAGTACACGCAGGCGAAGCCGCGGGCGGGCCGCTAGTACATATATATATATACTTATATAAATTAATATTACATTTTAATATAAATGTACTTTATTCATAATTTTCATTTGTATACAACAAAATAGTAATATAGAATGGAGCTACAATTATTACAGAATTGGAAATAATTGAGAATTATGTAGAACAAAGCCACATCCGATTTGTATGCTGATATCTATTAACAGAGGGTATTGTTTTAAATGCAATTACAGTGACGGCGAGATGATAACATAAATAAAACTACAGATACAATAAATATCTTAGTCTAACATTTTAATCCTCAATATTGCAATTCGTTATAATAATTAAGACCGGTTCGATCGGTATTAGAAGCAACAAAATTATCGAGATAATTATATTTTTCATTACTTTTTTTATTTACTCAAAGGTTATTTATATTTATAAATATATACGCAAAAGGAATTTTTTCACATTTTTTTTATGGAAAAAATACAGCAAACGAGTGTACCTGTCACCTGATGGTAAGTGATCACTGCCGCCCACGACCCCGTGTAACACCAGAAGAGCTACAGCAGCGATGTAAGGTGGAGAGAGACGCCCTTTTTGGAGGTACCCTGGTAGTGTCGACCTGGAAAAACTGCCGCAGGTAGGCCATTCCACAGTTACGTGGCGCTTGGAAGGAAGTTCTTACGAAACGGACAGTGGGGAAATGCCACATATCCAAATGGTGTGGATGGTATTTGAGTTTGAGTTTGTGACACTTCGAATTTAATCTATATTTTATGCCAGCGTCCTGCTTGCGGCTTCGCCCGCTTAAACTACTGAATTACTTATTAAATACACAATCTGTACCATCACCTGTACAATTCTACCTATCAATGTAATTGTGATGCAATTGGTAACAGACGACCAGAGATAAAAAAAACTTAAAAATAGATTAACGTTAGATATATTTATTTTTGAGAGTGGCGGAACTAAACGCTGCGCTTTGCTTCATTATCAGAACGAAGAAACGAGGAATTTCACAGAAACAGAACGTATTAAATCCTAAAACTGAGTTGAGAAGTTAACATAGGACTGATTAATAGCTATCAGATCTCATTGTCAAATTTTTAATTAATCAAAAATACATAAATTATTAAAATGCATGAGCTACTAATGAAATCTATGAGCACCGAGACCGTGACCGATCGTAGCCGGTGGTGCATTTTGAAAGCTGCAATCCATTTCTGCCAAAACTTTTCATTGTAATAGGAACTTTACAACTTACAGCGACCGAGTTTAGGCTGTTTAACTTATGAGAGCACAGAAATAGCCTTCTACATTTTAATTTATATTTCATGGATTTTAATATTCATTGAAAAATAAGATTTATTTATTTATTTTTTTCCCGGTGTTGAGTTCGGCCACTCAACACGCAATTCGTGTGTTAATGGGAAGGGACTGTCTTAACACTAGGTTCCCTATGACTTCGATTTAAATCTCGCGGCTGGAGAAAATGCGAACATAATATAATCTTGTTATCCTGAAACTTCAAGGTTTTTTTAAGTCAGATTCGAAAGCTTCTTTAGAAAGGTATTTTTTATCATTTTGACTCTTTCAGAATCAGGATTCATAAAAAACAAACAAGAATTTACTAATGCTATGCATACTTAGCTAACTAATTTAGTTGGCAGTGTCGATCCAATTATTCGAATATTGCGCTGTTGTCGAACAGTCCCCTACTTAGTTACAATTTTATTATTCACCCCTCGCGCACCGGAAGGTGGCGCGGGTACTTAGCAAAGAGTTGGCATTATGATTGCGGAAATTGAAAAAGAATATTAGCATAAGTTAAACATTATTTGAGATTTCTGTGCTTATGAATCAAATTAATCTCAACATTTCTACATAAATGAAGTTTGCTAATACATTTTGAACAAAGATTTTAGATTAAATGTTTCGTTAGTCTCAAGATACCTATAGGACGTAATTGATAGATAAAATCCTATGGGTAACTTAAGGTTAACGTAACGAATATTATAATATTTAAAAAAAACTTTTCACTCGATAGATGCTGAACCTACGACCATCACATGTAAGTCACATTCCATGACGCCCAAGCCACGATATTGTCAACAAATTACATAGCACTATTAAAAGTTTTCCATAAACCACGATTCTTTCGATTTGCATTTAAATACCTTATTTCGCAGATGCATCCCCAAAACTTTGATTGAAACCGAGATACATCTTCAAATAATTTATAACAACCCAGATTTATTTAAACTGTTTTAACATAAAAGAGAAATTTAATAAACCATCATCTTTTATTATGAAAATGCAATTTTCCACCACCTATTCTAAAATTCCATTTGCCAAATATTAATTATATCATACAGACGGACTAAATATAATATCCGATAAAGTCAATTCAGCGTACAAACTCGACTCCTTTATTAAGCTTTGACAGTACCGTTTGAGCGATATGATAGTAAACTTCAAAGGGAGGCCTCGGAATACCTCCCTTACTACCGAGTAGTATGATATTACACAAATGCATCCGAGAAGCTCACTGTGAGAGCAACCATTTTATATGAAAATATTATTATCAAATTCAAAATAATATAATAGGGGAATAATAAAATAGAGGTGGTCCCTAAAATTGTGCTTCGCGCTAATTAAATTAAATTCTCAAAGGTGGAGTTTTAATTAAACCGACACCGGTGGAGAGACTTGTTTGATGTCCGCCGTTAAGACGGGTTTCTGCGTGATTAATAACGAATTAATATTGTGTACGGCGCGTTCACTTAACAATGTGAAGCTTAAAATCAAATATACGATAGACTATTAGTTTTGTACTAACAGCCACTTGTATTAGTTAGTTGACGTTAAATCATAAAAAAAAATATAAATTTGAACCGATGAATTTTAAATTAAATACTTAAACTTTCTAAGTACATGCATACTTGGCTGACTGACTGACTTGACTCGACAACGAGATTTTTTATGTATAAGAAATGTAATATGTATGTATATTATATTAGCAGAAATCTAAGAATATAATAAAAAGAAACATTTTTAGTGCTTGCTTTGCAAACCATCTCTCTTATAGGATAGTTCAAAATAATATTGTACTACGAGATCGTAAAAAAAACTTAAAAAAACAGTTTTTGTAGTTGATTTACTATTTTTTGTATACTTTCAGCCATTTCCACAGGTTGGCTAGAAAAAAATCTTTTATAGAGACAAGTCTTCTGAGGCCAACTTTTATTTTTTCTTTTATGTACATACATTATTTATGTTCTTTTTATTTATTTATTTTTCAGTTGTTTTATGCCACAGACTTTCGCCTGTCCATACCTTTTTTTACTGTGTTTTTCTTATTTCAGTTATTATATTAGTTTGAATAAAATGATAAATAGTCGGCCTCTCAGTAAATTGACGAATTGGCAGCTTGTGTTCATGAGCGCTCATCAATGTCTAATGGATTATTTTATGTTATTATTTTTTTAGCTTCATGCTGTATCCAGGCGGGCAGATATAACTTAGTGTCAACACACTCCGTTCCCATTAAGACACTTTCTTTCTAAAATTTATTTGGATTCTTTTATTTTGCTTTCAATATTATACAACAACAACAAGTCAGTGCATATATTTGTCATAAACAAATAAAACACAGAAAAGCATTGATTTTAATAATTTATTTTGTACTTGATTATTTATTGTACTTAACTGTACACACAGATGGATGCAACCTACTTGCGTCTCAATGGTCAATAGACCCCTAAATTTCTTTCAAACCCTCAATTTCATTTAACCCCTCAAGTGGATTGGTCAATCAACTCCTGGATGTTTTTTTGCTTACTTTACGCTGTTTCCTATATATTACGATGTAGGAAGAGGGAATCCTTCAGTCCAATGTTAAGATATTGATTGTTGAGTGATGCCACTTAACGCCGCGCTTTGACTTATTACTTTGGACTTAATATAATTCATTCCCCCAATTGGGAATCCAACCTATAACCTCTCTTATATACTTTTATTCGTCGTACTCTCTTATATACTGTTTCATTTCAATTCAATCAATCAAATCAGCCTATTAGGGTCCACTGCCTCAGGAGATAGCCGCCCCCAGGGCACGCCAGAGCTCCCGATCCTCGGCCTTCCTCCAGTCGAAGCCATCAACCGTTGATCCATCGAGCTTGCCGATCTGCGGTCTCCACTCAGGACTCGTCTGCTCCAACAGTCATCGGTCCTTCAACAGATGTGTCCAGCCCATTTGTTTCCTTGTTTAATTTATCAATTTAATTTACATTGTATCGGTGAGTCCAATCCGAGACGCCAAAGCTTAATTAATTACTTGAATATACTTTTATTAAATTAGTGAATCAATTTTACATTTTTAAATATAAATTATTATAAAAAAGATACATTTAAAAATATAAAAAAAAACCACTCTTCCGACAAGAGGACGGGCGGGACAAGGGTCCAATTAATTATAATATTAATATTAAATTATATTAATTATAAATTATATTATTATTGATTGTGATGTAACCGAATATACGTAGTTGATTAAATTTTTTAAATATATGTGTTCAGTTTTTGTAAATTAGACAATCATAATTATATACAATTTTTATATACCTAAAACCTAAAACTCACTTAAAAGAAAGCTGTTATAAAAAATATGTAATAAAGAACAAAAATAATCTGACTGCATAAAACACTAAAATGAAAATGATAACGTCAATAGTTTTCTTGTTTTTTCAAGAATAGTAATGAATAATTACATAAATATTATTAGTAATATAAATACCTATAGATTAGTAAAGTAAAGATTATATAGTTAAAGAGGGCGAAGCCGCGAGCGGGTCGCCATTATAAAATGGCGTGAGTAATTCGCGACCACGACTCCAACGGTAGTCGCTCAGTGGTGCATGGGGGTCACGAACTCAGGCTTATTTCGGCTGCGAGGCTGTACCTACATTCATTGTAGCAGGCGGACAAACGACCAACTGGTAGGATCAATTATAACCTGATTACCAACTCTTTCTAATATATGTAGAGCTAAAACGCGTGCTTTTGTTTTTTTTAGCTTTATGCTGTATCCCGCACATAGCACACATAGACAGAGGGAATCTAGTGTTAAGGCACTCCGTTCCCAAAGACACTTCCGTCCCCGATATTTCCGCCGAATTCTAGAGATGTTGTGTTTTGAGTGGTAATAATATAGTATAGTAAACTTACTTACTAGTATAGTAAAAGTACTTACAATATAATTTCTATCCATAATTGAAAAAATAATTTATAATATATAACACTAACAAATAAACATAATACTACAGTTCCTTAGAAATGACCATAGTACATACATACACTTATAGCGGAAAATGTGTAAGTATCCACAAGTCAAACAATATTGGAGCGGCCGAGACCCGGTGAAATTGAGCCAGAATCATTTATAAATGGGGGGACAAACGAGGGTGTGATGGGAGTGGGAGTGGGGGGAGGGGCGCCTGCATTTTGCATGAGCAGTGTTGGTTGCTCGATCTGCTTTTACACATCGTCTCGTCTTCATACCATAATATTAGCGTGTTTAATATTCGATTTTAGAGCTAGGTGTATGATTGATTCGTATATTCTATTGAATTTAAGAAATTGAGAATTATATATAATTGAATAATATATATTAAAAAGAAAGAAAAAATGGTTGCACGCTGTATCCCGCACATTGCAGGGTAGGCAGAGGGAGGGAACCTAGTGTTAAAACACTCCGTTCCCCATTTTTCGCCAAATTTTTCAAGACATTGGGCGTTGAGTGGCGAAATTCAATGCCGGGTTTTTTGCCACTATATATTTTTTATTATTATATAATTCATTGTCTCATTAAAGAGCAAAAATTAAACAAAAACCATCAAGTGGACTTCACTTTTCCTTCGAACGTTTTGAAAGGAACTGGGTGCAACTTCATGTAAACTACACATTAAATAATATAATAATTAATTATAAAACAAATTAAAGATAAACAAAACAAATTATTTTTTATAATAATTAGAATGATAATGATATAACAAAGTCGTAAGTAAGACGGTACGGTACGAATTAAGTTGAATTATTTACATAGGTTCAGGTAGCGAAAAGGGGAGGCGAGGGACCAGTCGCCGACCCTGTCTGCATTTTGCATTAGATTTAAATTGTTTACGTCGTTAAGAAAGAAACTTTTCTCAAACAGGCCGAGAGGATAGCAACTTATGCGATTACGGTGTATTTAATTTAGCTTTTTTTTAACAAATAAACTTTGGGCGAAGCTAGCTTTTTAGCTGTTTTTAATAAAGTTGTATGTATGCCTATCTTTTTAATATATATATAGGAAATTATGAAGATAATTGAATTCCGGATTATATTATTATTGTAAAATTATAAACGTATATTAAATAATCGTAAAGAATTATATTTATTTTTGTTCTATTATAACATTTAGTCATCAATAGGTTCTTCAAAATTCATAATTCCAAGTCGCACCAGTTATGAACGAATGTAATTGAAATATGTTTGCAATATTTGTTGGGCTAATACAAACATATAATTAGTTTTTAAAGATCTAGATTAATTAAGTCTATTATTACGGTAAAACGTAATAATATTATTCTTAGTGTTTCGTTATAAATTTTAATGTTCTAAATAATTAATCATTTTTATATTCTGATAACTAATAGATCAATTAAAATGTTCATCATAGCCAATAGCTCTGGTCATTAACGATATCTGAAGACGGTATGTATGCAAGAAACGTCCTCATTTTTATTAGTAATCACGTCAAATGAGAAAACTTTTAGGTACTTCTATTTGAGCTCAAGTTTAGTTATTTCAGAACTTAATCCTTAGAGTGGAGTGAGATGGGATAAAAATTACCTGCACGGTTAGATATACATTTGTGGCAATTGTGACATAATATGACAAAATATGACAAAATATGACAAAATATGACAATATATGACAATATATGACATAATATGTTTTCTTACTTTCTTCTTATAAAATACGTTTGACTACAAATAAATGAGATTCCTTTCTCTCCTCTAGCTTAGCTTTGATTCTCTACTGCCATGTAACTCAGCTGCAGTTATCGTATAATTGTTGGTTAGAAATATATCAAACTTTTAATAATATTTTTTTAGTACTGTGAACCGATAGAGCGAGCGCTTTTATAAAAAATATATGTGATTATTTTTTTTTGAAAATTTTCAATTTATTTATAAATATATAACAATGGTAGATTTGCACTTTTTGCACTTGCATATCTTCCATGTACAGATCAATTATTTTTTTTATTGTACACACATTTTTTAAAATTTATGTAAATATGTATATATATATATATATATATATATATATATATATGCAATAGCGTAAAAAATGAGTTATTTATTATAAAAAATCTCTATTCACCCATTTCAAATTAAAAGCATAATTAAAGTGCAAAGTAATTGACAAGAAACTACTGATTACATATATATTTTGTTATAAATTAATAATTATGCATCTTTTTAATCAAAACAAACAAATATATATATCGAGGGACGCGTCTGCAAAGCGTAAATAAAAAGGAAATAATTTGCAAAACAAATCGCGTTCTTCTTATAAAAATTATAGGAAGATTCGAAAAAGTTTTAATTTACAATAGGACTTGTCCATTATGATGTAAATATTGAGAAAGATGTTTTGAGAGCATATTTTTCTGAGAATAATTTCTTTGTACACGAGATATTATATTAAATAAAAAAAAATCTTTAACTAACTTCCTCTTTTAAGTAATAATTATTAATTAACACGATGCTGGCGATAAATTCTATTTGCAGTACATCTACCAGGAATACCTTTACCAGGAAGTCTGAGGCTGTATCACCTTATTACTGTGAATCGTTAGAGCGTTAATATCACTGTTTCATATTTAACGTTTGTTTACTCATTAAAGACTTATGAAATATAACAGTTTACTTCTTAAGGACCTCATCTAGGGATTTTTTTGATATGATTTCAATCAAACGACCATATTACTAGGGTCTACCTCATATACTTACATAATATATATTATCCTAAAATGTAATATTTTTTATTCGAAAATCATGGTAAAATGACCTATTTTGAAAAATAAAATGATTTATTTTATGAAAAACTAAGCTTTTTGATAAAAACACTTGTGTTGACCCGCAACTTTGTTTGCGTGGACTTTAACACGTAAAATGGAAAATTCTGTTTTCTTTCGTCACTATAGGCATTTCGAGAACGTCTCCCGGATCTCCCTATATACTCAAATTTGACTAAGTCCAAGAATTTCATCTTGCGTTGTCCGTCAGTCACCAGGTATCAAACCAAATATCAACCTAATTCTCCAGTACAAAGTGAACACTAACGTGCAAATATAATGGAGCTTGTAGAAAAATATCGAGTGAAATTTACACACAGAACAGAGAGTTCTGTATATAAATTTACACTTACAATATACAAAAAAGATAAATTTACAATATATATATTTACTTAAATAATTTTTCCATACTTTTGTGGATGAATATAATACTCGATGAATATAATATATTCACCGTATATTTGATATATATGAGTGATTTCTTCAGTCTTTTGAAAAATTATTGATCCTTCAATAATTCTTGGACAATACTCACCTCAATTTACACAATTACACATCGAGACAAAGCGTGGCGTTGACTTCCGCCAATCAATACGAAATGCATCCGCCGAAATTCCGCAGAAAGTGGAGAACGGAGTGTCTTAACACTAGGTTCCCTCTGCCTACCCTGCTATGCGCGGGATACAGCGTAAACCTAAATTTAAAGGATTCGGAGGAAATTTTATATAATTATATTACTATTTTCATTTCAATCACAAAGAAGTATGTTAATGTTTTTTATACAAATCAATATTCATCATCATCATCATCAGCCTGTCCTCGTCAACTGCTGGACATAGGCCTCTCCAATGGCACGCCACTGAGCTCGATCTTCAGCTCTTCGCATCCAGCCATCACCGCCACTTTGCGAATTGGTCCATCAGCTTAAAGTCGCTCAGCGTGCTATGGAAAGGGCTATGCTTGGAGTATCTCTGAAGGATCGAATTCAAATCAATATGACACATACAGAATGCTGCACTTAGCTGATTGATCTGGGGACCAATTAACAAAGGCCTAGATTAAGTCTAGCTGAACATACACATTATAAACTAGGGCAACCCACTTTTAAGGGACTCTTATGATATTGAATGTTAGATTTTATTGATTCATACATGAATTTGTTTTCTAAATATTGAGAAAGTTGACTTAGTTTTGGAGGCGTATGTACTGATTTTGTATAAAATCAATTACAAATATAAGTTTATAAGATTTTTTTTTGTACAATATTATTTATATATTTTTTTTGATTTTGTAAGTTTTTATTTTTTATACAATTTTTAAATTGTAGGTTTTGATTACTCGGTGGATTTCATACAAAATGCAACAAAAACGATGTATAAAAACGGTCGTATCTTTTAATTATGCTAAATTAGAAGTTCTTATTTTATGACCCATTGGACCTTAGATCTGGACATTTGACATTAATTTCGTCTTGAAGATAGAGAAGGAGGACCTTCTGATAAATGGTCTTGACATTTACGGACAAACAGATGGATTATAAAGTGATCCTATAAGGGTTCTGTTGTTTTCTTTTGACGTACGGAACCCTAAAAATAGAAATATTAATAGTACCTACTGTACTTACAAATTGTTTAATAACTGAGTTAACAATTGGAGCTAGTTAAATATTTACATTAAATAACATAATATTATACTTTATACTATAGTGACGTCGTCATAATATTTGCTCTATAGTTTTCCTATATAACTGTAAATGATTTTTTTTCTGTAGGCTAAATAATTTATTGAAACGTGTAAGTCGTTCCAGTTGTCATGATTATACAGTTAATTCTTCTCATCATTTTCCTTGATCCGACGGTTTTGGTTACGTCTCAACAGGAATATGAAACATATATCGAAACTAAATTACGTTCGGACCTTATAAACTCTTTTCAGCAAATGACAAATACCATTAGATCATTTTTCAACGTGACAATCTTACCCAGTATAGTTAAATTGGAAAAAGACAGGCAACATATAAAAAAATGTTTTCACAAATTCATTAATGACGCATTTATGAACAAGAGCTACAATTGCACTTAACCCAATTAAACTCAATCAATAATCAATTTTCCGAACATCACTTTCCACCTCTTTGGATATGAGATGCATTCCATTTTGTAATTACGTATACCGAGTACCTCATGTGCATTTATGAGGGGTCCTACCGGAACGACAGGATTGGCTTTCATCAGGTTGCCAGACTAAAAACCGTTCATCTGTCCAGCATACACGAGGTCCGGACGCCCGATATGATGTGTTACCGTCAAACTAGAAATAAATATTCAAGCGTCCCTGTGAGATGTGTTTCGCAATTCTATTTCGCAGCTCCGTAGATAAATGGAGTTTTTAAACGAATATTTTTTTTGTGAAATTTTGTGTTATGTGCTATGACATCAATAAATTATTTTTTAAAATTTAAATTTCATATGACTATATCTATATAAATTTTAAATATATCACTTTTATTATATAATGTAGACATTATTTTCTATATCCCACATTAAATGAAATTGTTTTAATTTTAAGTTTTTAAGATAATTTAAAATAATAAGAATGAATCGATTTCACTGTTTAGTTATAGCTGTAGGGCGATATTAACCTTCACAATATATACAGGAGTGTTTAGAACGCTTTTGTGCATACATGTTTTGTGCGGCGGACACGTTGTTGATTTCCCATGAGCCCAATTCACCTCCCAGCATCAACGCGACAATACAAAGCACTTCGGCCACTCATTTTAAGGGCTACGGGAATAATTTAAGACTCTTTAATTATTTAACTCTAAAGAATCATTAATATATATTGTTTTAGAAATGAAATATGTTGGTTACTAGAAATAGATGTTTAAGATAGACAGATAGATAGACTTGTAAATAAAATATTAATATAATAAAATTGCATTGTTTTTTTAATTAAAAATGATGAAAATTACGATAATGTAGCCCCTGTCATTTTTAATAGGAAAATTTGTAATACCTTTAAAAGTTTTACATTAGACTGTACTATTTTAGAATACGAGTGTGAATTCAAGCGGGTGAAGCCACGGGGACTAGCATTTTTTTTTATAATATCACAATATTAACTTGTTTAATAATATAAATAAAAAAAGTGGTGGTAATTTTAATCGTTGCGTCGCGTCGAGGCGTGATATAAAACGAGGCATGATATAAAATTTAGTTCAATTTTAACAATTTTATGAGATTAAAACCATGTACCCCACTTCTTTTAATAGATCATGAAACTCTTAAATTTATTTACTCAAAATACTTTATTCACTCAAATTTGCCACTTCTATTATATTCCAAATAATTTTTGGAAAAATAATGTTTCTTAACATTTAAATCCTTGATCTTAACTTAAAACTTAAGATTTCAATTTTGACAAATTAAAAAAAATATTTCTTACATATTATTTATATTTTACATGAATAGTTTTAATCCCATAAAGTAAGATAATTTTTTAAAAATTAAAAAGGAGGCTAATGACACATTATGCAAGTAGCAAGTAGTAATAAACGGTTAAACGTCAATACGAATTCAATTTAAAAACTATCCTTATGTTTTGTATGGACATGCAGCTGATTTCCCTAGGGCTTGAAAAGCGCTGCTTAAAGCGTCATCACTGCAGAATGCTCTCAATGACTATTTTTTTTTTAATAAAAAGAGAAGGCCAACAAGCTTACTGATCCCTTGATGGTAACACCAGAGGATTTACAGGTGCGTTACCGCCCTTTGAGGTGGAGGTAGAAGCGCTTTTTTAAGGTACCTATGTCGATTCGACATGAAAATATTTTGTATGGCACGTGTAAGGAAACTCCTACAGAACCCCACAGTAGCCACGAGTGGAGTGGAGTACCACGTCTCTAGGTGATGGGGATGTTATTTAAGCTTGCGATCTCGCTTGCTCTGTGACTTACCACCGATTGGCACTACAGAGTTGACTAAAAAATAAAAATAATAATAAAAAAATGGTAGATATTTGGCAAAAAAAGCCTAATCAATTGTTTAACCTAAGTGTTACTTTGAGTTGCTGATTTCAAAAGTAATCCTAAATTAAAGTTATAAATTAAATTATAGCTCTATAGAGAAACATTTATCTAGGACGACAAAGACAAAGTATAAACTGTACACGTTATAGAGACAAGTAAAGTAGAATATATAGTATATAGTTCTGAAAGAATGAATGAATGTTGTTGTAAAAAAATACTGCCAAACTTGAGAACTTTTGTGTAACAAAAACGCAGGCTTAGTGATAAATTATTTAAGAAAAATCAATCCATTTGGACCTCTAAAGGCATTCACCAATAAGAAAGTAATTTTCCCCCTTTTTCAATCTAAAGAAATAGTTACCCTCTTAAAGACTGCCATAACTTAGAAGGTGACTTAGATCAGGTGTGCCGTATTACAGAAAAGTACGTGAGCGTAGTAAAATATTTATTTACTTTTATTCTGTTGCAACTTGCCATGTTTGCGTATTATGGAAAAGTTTTACAAAGTAGAAGTAGATCTTCAAACTCGTGGAGAAATATCCAATACTTTTCCACTTACTGTAACAAACTATCGATAAGTTGTTAAGAAGAGCATTTTTATAAATATTTTTAACAGACAACTTTTACTTTAAACGAATTTAAGCTAGTTATTATATAGTTAAAGGTGAATCACTTACATCCCGAAATTCCTAGATCATTGTTAATTTAATTTAATTATTATTAATTATTTCAATAGCATATTATTAAAGCTTCCTTAAATCAAATTTTAATTCAGCGTATAGCAATGTAAGTACATGCAATGTATACATAGACTGATAAACACATTATCCTTCTATCACAGTCGGGTAAAGAACATACAGAACGTTACAATATTCACTGAAAATTTTATAATGACAGTCTAGGAGCTAAAAAAAGAAGTATTTATCGAAAAAAAACTGTATCAAAGGTATTAACGTGCGTATCGCTTCCGCGGACACTCGGCTACCTGGCCATTGTGACCCCAGCCTCCCCTCAAAGAGCTTCTAAAGCCCTACATTACCGCATCAAATAATAACACGCAGTAGAGACCGATAGGGTCAGTACCCCGGCACGGACAACAACTATTGATATATAGCGGTGATATATTATTTGAAAAGCAAATAAATAATGTTTTTAATAATAAATCGACAATATTGATAAATTGGAATTCTGGAGGCATTGCGTGTTGGGTGGCTGAACTCAACGCCGCGCTTTGCCTCGACACCAGAGCGAAGAAATGGAAATATAAATTTAAATTAATATCCTCGAGTGGTAATCGAACCCACAACTAGTCGGTTTTATACGCTTTGCGCCCCTGCGTCACGACGGGTTCGATATTTAAAACAATTACCATTAACTTTCAAAATTTTTATACGAGAAAGCGAAAGCGAAGCGAATTATAAGTGCTCTATGACAAGAATAGACTTGAAGATATAATGCGTGATAACAGTCTATGATTATCTACTAGCAATCAAAGCGATAGAATAGGGACTTAGATTATGTAAGTGATATCGGAGGCCATTGTCATACTAAACTATTGTTATTTTATATGAATATTAATAATGAGCGCTCAGTAAAGTACTGTTTTACGTGACTGTTAAAATATTGATTTTTTAAGTCTATTTGAAACTTTATATTATGTAATTACTAGCGGCCCGCTCGCGGTTTCACCCGCGTGAACTATGTTATTATTAATTTCTGTCTCCATGACTACGTCCTAGTGACGTCTATGCAAAATTTGAGACTCCTAGCATTTGTAGTATAACGAAGTTTCATACAAACTTCGACCCCAAAAACAACCCCTTAGAAGTCGAATATTGCAAATTCCCGTCTTAGCGAGCACCTACGTCCTATAAATAACTCCTATGCAAAATTTCAGATTCCTAGCACTTTCGATTTTATATATAAAGATATAATAAAATCTAACAAACTGAATTTATATACATCTGTAGGCAGTGTCCACATACCAGGGAAGGTGATGGGAACCTGGGAACCTAGTGGTAAGACACTGTAGAAATAGCTCTTCAGAGGTTAGTAGTAAGCTCTTTTAATTTAGAGCTGCAAGTACACTCGCACTCGCACTTGATGTAAGATAGCGTATTTTATTAGTTTTTATAATATTAAATATTTATTATAGAATAAATAAATATGTTTTTATAATATATATTATTTACTTATGAATTTATCTATTTTAGGAATGCAATAAAAAAAGCAAGTAGTAAGTAGTAGCGTAACTAACGTCCCACAGCTGTGTTCCCTGCATTTATTGCGAAACAAACCATTAAATATTGCAATTTCTCCGCGTGGGGTGACATTCAATGATTGAGTTGCTAAGGCCGAGTGTACAATAGATATTGTTAATTGGAATTTTAATAAGATTTTTGATGAAATATTACTTTTAATTAAGTTTCAATAGATTATAACATTATGAAGTGTATTTAATATATTAATTTTCAGAAAACGTATAATAATTTAAACCCGCGCCTCTTGAAAGCCGTCCAAGCGCTATGAAACGTATGTTTTTATTAAGCTACATCTTTTCAACATTTTTTCACATTTCCTACAAAAATGTTTATGTTCTTAGTAAAGAATAATATCACACCAGGTTTACCAGTTTTTTTATATCTATATTATAAAATTATTAAAAATAATAAAATAGAAAAAAAAATGCTTAGGTATATTTATAATTCTTTATATTTGTTAAGACGAAAATACATCTGCCATTTTAAATTGCCACTAATCTCACCCCCGTCACAAGCAATATGTTTGGATTAGGAATAAAAAACATGGCGGATTAAAATAGTGGGCAATGGTATTACGTTTTTCTAAATAACATTTATTACGAACGATGTTCCGTAGAACAAATATTATACAACGAAAATATATTTTTCCAATTTCATTATTCAGTAGTTCCATAGCGTCCATTTTAGGGTTCAACATTTAAAATATATTTTGCTACTTACTATATTGTATCAACGAACCCTCGCAATAAGAATAGAAGGGGACGCACGTGTACTCATATAGATATTATTGTACGATATCATAATAACCTTAGAAGTTTCAGAGAGAAACACAGTTGGTGTTGTTTGAATACAGGAAGGTGATATAAGTCCGAGTAATATAAAATCGATAAATTCTATAAATATACATATAATTTAAATAGCGTAACGAAATAAGTCGAAGGTAAAAATAAGAGCACATAAAAGTAATATTGAATCCTAACTCAATTTCCTCCCGAACCAGCGAGTCAATATGGATTGGATTTGTAAGGAACAAATTAGAAAAAAAAAACGTTTAATAAGGCGTTATATTAATAAATGCATCCGCTTTGAGTTTATATAAGAGAACTATAATAACTATAATATAAGTGAAGTAATAAAATATCGAGGGTATCATGGCACAGGGGTGCAAGCGTGCGAGTGTAAACGCGAAGGTTGTGGATTGGATTTCTACTTTTGGAAATAAAGTATTTAATTTTTTCATTTCTTCGCTCTGTCAATTAGACTGCACGCAGTTCCCCAAGAATTCGGTGGAAAGTAGCGAACGGCAGTATCTTTTTGGGAAACTTAACATTTGGTTCTAGATTCCCCCTGTCATTGATCTCATGTTGTCAGTTTTTATTATATTAATGTTAGTCTAATTCCGGTTAATATTGAACAAATAATTAAATTTTGAACAATTTCAATATTGAACAGTTCAACTAAGTTTAAACTTCTGTCAGGCGTCCCGAGACGCACATATTTTGTATTTTTTTATAGTTAAGCGTGCAAAAGAATTTATTGGACCAAAATCTATTTTTTTAAACATTTTCTAAAATTTTCACTACGAAAATATGACCTAGTTCATATAACTGATGTAATCAATACACTGTGAGTGTAATCAAAATCAACTTAGAGAATTCACCCAAGTGTGCTGTGCCTCCTAATTTGAGTAGGTTAACGGAGCAAATTGCATCGCCATCATAATTCTGTTAACGTTCACGGCAAGTTCCAAGGTTTTTCATTTAAGCAGTTTCAAAGATAACTTCAGCTTAATCATGTTTGACAAATAGTACCTTTGTCTATATTCTGTACTTAGGTACATACATATAATTCGAAATTGATTAACATGCAAAAAAATGTATGAGGCTGATATTTTTTTTATTTAACAAAAATATGACTAAAAGATATATCTTACATCACCATGTTGAAATTTTTTTCAACTTCACGCTGTAGCAGAGTAGAGGGAACCTAGTGTTAAGACACTCCGTTCTCCCTCCCACACCGTGTTGAGTGGCGGAACTCAACGCTGGGCTTTCGGGGCAAAAGCCCCGAACAACTTATAAATAAGTTTTATATAAAATGATTTTACGCACATTAAAAGCAAGTCCCACAACGAAGAGTAGTATTAATTGATAAAAGCATTTTAATTGAGCGTTAATTACATGGAAGTGCAGTGTAAAGTGCTTCATAGCAACGTGTTTATATCAAAAAAGCATACGTACACGTTAAAAAAGTTCACGCGAAATTATTCGTTTCGGTTTTTCACTTCGGAATTTATTCGAGGGAATAACAATCACTGGGAAATCATGCAGAAACGCGTCGAACTTATCACGAAAGGAATTTAAAGAGGAACCTGGCCTACACAACACAATAAGTAGGTATGTTTTTATATAAACGTTTTTTAGGAGGGTGAACTTTTTCTATAAGTTAAATAACATAGATATAATATATACTTACTAGAGACCCGCCCGCGGTTTCGCCCGCATAATTACGTGATTGCGTTTGTGTTTTTCTAAGTGTTGCGCCCTTCTAATTAGGTCCAATATGTTTTTTGGGCTATATTATCGAAATTTTCAATCTTTATAGAAAATTAATAGCTTTGTAAATAAAAAATACATTTAGATATTGGATATAATTAATGAAATTTATTATAATTTGTAATAGAAAATTATGAATTCATTAATTTATTTACTATCAGTTTTTCATATTACGTTACTAGATTCAAAATGTTATAAGCCATCGTTATCGAAAATCTCATAAGCTCGAAATTGATATAACTATGATTCCGTCCGACGTACACTGTCATATCGTCTTGATATTCCTCCAAGCCAGTGATAACTTAGCCAAATATATTTACTTCCCAACTTTGCTCCGCGCTGTTATATTGAAATCAAACACATACCAATCAAAGTAAACCTTGTACGTGCATTCAATATTAAATTGTAATGCAACTGTGCATAATTACGCTTTGCTAGTACTTATTAATTAAATTTAATAATGGTCGGCATATAGGACGGAAGTGCCTTAAGACACTTTCGTTCCCAACTCTCCGCTGAATTCTGGAGCGATAAGTGGAATTCAACGCCGCTTTGGCTCACCACCGTCACCTAGTCACCCCCTTGCACATTTGCGCCATAGCGGCCTCAATGATTGACAAATAATCTTCAATGAAACATGGAACTGTCCATAAATGGGCAATGAGTAAAGCGTAAATTACCACTATGACTTAATAACATCAACATCAGAGTGTACTACAGGCACGGCAGGCATCAGTCACCGAGCAGTTAGATGTGAGCCTGCCTGCAGCGAAATACCACCTGTTACAGACTGTTTCGACGAGCATGATCGAAGTTATCCAATAATAACTGAAGTTTCACTGCATTCCGATACCGATGTTTGGGAGTTTGGAATGAATATAGCCGTTTTCATAAATGCTTTTCAGGATTCATTGTAATTTTCGTTAAAATTGCTTTACTTGAAATATTTTCTCGTAATCTCCTATTTTTTCGGTCCCCAAACTTACAAGACTGACCTGTGTTGTAAATGAACGCGGTATAACGCTAATTTTATAGTAATTAAACATAAAGTACATATTTATTGATATTAGATAATAAATATTAAAATGCATTACTAAAAACAAAACAAAGTAAATTCACATTATTATTATGTTTTACCTCAAAATTCTGCCTGACCTGCGAGAATTGAAACAAAAGCTTTTAATTGAAAGCGGCAACAGCTTCGGTTACTTTATATTTTTTATATTTATTTCATATTTGAGCTATTATAAATTGAATGATCATTGAAATTATATTGAAAGTACAGTAATTTTAATAACTACTTTTATACACTATTGGAATTTAACTGTCTACATCACCTTAGCATTCTCCTTTTCCTGTACTATAGACATTACGTTTAGTTTAGGATTGAAATTAAACAAAAAATTAAAATAAAAAAAAAACATTAAAAATGTATTTTGTTTATTAATTTGCTTTTGTATTTTTAATTATATAAAAAAATACCTTTAGTAACTCAAAGTATTGCTAACGCGTATATTTGTGTACTTTTAAAACTTTCTTTAACTTCAAGTAGAACGTCCGTATGGAAAAATTTGAATATATTAGGAAAGTTTCACGGCGAGACGAGGCATTGCTAAGCTCGGTGGAACTTTAAAATTTGTTGCTTTATACCTTATTTCATTTTTAATAGCATGATATTGTAACGATCCATAACATAAAAAAATAATATCATTAATTCATTGATTTACTTTTTTTTCAGCTTCACGCTGTATCCTGCATATAGCAGGGTAGGCAGAGGGAACCTAGATGATATTCCGTTCCCTTCTTTCCGTCGGATTTTCGAGGCATTTTTCATTGCGTGTTGAGTGACAGAACTCACCGCTTTGCCTTGTTACCAGAGCGGGGAAATGAAAATATTAATAAATAATAATTAATTTCTCTGAGTGGAAATCGAATCTACAACCGTCGCATTTACGGTAACACGCTTGTGCCACCGTGCCACGACGGCCGCTAATTATAATAATAATTTATTATTTTATTTTATTGTATGATAAATACAAACTTATGAAACTTATAAACGTTATATTTTATAAGGCTTGTGAGAGATTGTGAATAAAGGTGAAGTGATATTCGATACGAGAATGGAAGGAATCCCAGTAAAATACCTGAACGACTTAAATTCGCATGCAGCTTCTTTATTTATTTTTTCCCCAGCTTATCGTTAGTTATTATTTAAGTAAGTTGTAGATACTAGTTATCGATAATTTTCAGTTTTATGCTTACTCACAATCTACCTACTAAAATATGCCTAAACGTCTATCTACTGCTACTTGCAGTCAAATTTGAAATATCTTATTTAAAAGTAATATATAATATTTAATAATATATAATTAAATTTTTGATGAGTGCGCGTATCTTAATTTGTAAATTTCCCATATTAATAAATTGATAAAAGGTTTTTAAGTGAAATACACGCGCTCTACGAAGTGCAATTAGCTTTAAACTTTTCTGACACATTCAATTAAGCTGTTAGCTATGTTCACAGTTTGAATGATATCCTGTTTGCACTTAACATCCGGTGCATCAAAGACACCCTAGTTATTGAAATACGAATTTGCTTCACGTTAAGTGAAATTTCCAGTCGAATTATTATCGGCGGTAGTGCTTTTAGGCTTACCACTGGGTGTATTGGCGCTCTTGTCCATCAAAACTATTAATACGAATGCCGAAGTGCTAGTCTAAGCAGTAGGATTTGAATACAATATATGTCTTTTCTGTAAAAATCGCTGTGTGAAGACGGAAAAGTACTTTTATTCAAAATTTTTGTATTTAGTGAGAGAGCAATGCTCGAAATCTATTCCGAACTCTCTTAGCAATCTCTTATTGTTAATATTAATATTTATTAAATATAACATTAGTTTGTTTCGTTTTTCATTTATAATTAAAAATATATTTTAATTTTAATTCAATACTGTGATGTGAAAAAGATTTATTCCTTCTACGCGCTTGTATTGGATAAGGTCTACGGCGTAGCTTGAACTATGCAAGTAATACATATAATTATACACTTTCGATATAATTTAATTTGTTATTTATTTTTTATGGAAAAAGACAAAGCAAAGAAGATCTAGAACTAGGCCTAGAGAAAACTAGGACTAGAACTTTCAAGACATCACTTTTTGAGTCACAGAATTCAACGTCGCTTTTTGTCTTGCTACCAGAGCGAGGGAATGAAAATATTTTTTTCTTAAGTTGGGATCGAACCCAAATTTATCGTATTTTTATTGCGATGATGTGATGCTACGCCATGATAGCCTCTATTCAACGCTATAATTTTATTTAAATCGGCAGCGGTCATAGTGATTGTTGTATAAAGCTTAGTCAAGCTGTTCGAATATATAAGAAGTGTTATGAGAATATCCTAATTGTTATTAGGAATCAGTTACACTGTAAAAACAATAACATTATAATATGTACTCAGATCAACTAAAATCATCTGTTAGTTCTCTAGAATGAATATGAATATTTAATCTACATATTTTACGTGGTCCGTATAATAGCCACGCATAATTAATCTATTATTCATATTATAGACACAGTAGGTCGGTTAAATTTGGTAAATTTAATCTTTTTTTATTGAAAAACAAAAAAGTTTCAATTCAGTAAGTAAACTTCGAAGAAAAACCCATGTCTTATAAAGTACAATTAAGAACCAACTATATAACTACAACAAAACAATTTTCATCATTTATTCATCCACTCGTTTGTTTGAAACATAAATAATTTATTTTGACCAATATTAAAATGGAATTGACTTCATAATATTCAATTCAATTCAATTCAATTATAAAAATTAATTATATATTTCAATTAAAATACCGCATCGACGTGAACAGTACCGCTACCAATACATTAAAAGTGCGACAAAAGAACAAACAAGTAATATAATGATGATGAATGTTCAATGGACTATAACGAAAATGTACAGTATTGGTTGCATTTCATGTCCTCCTCGTTCGTTTGCGTAGCGGTGGAGTGTAACCAATGCTCACACAGCTGTATTATGATGAATCAGTCTTTTTGCAACCATTAAATTTGTAAAGGTATTGCGAACGTTAATTAGCATACGCAGGCTTAAATAAGTTTTAATATTCAAAAAATTATTATATACAAAAAAAAACATTTTTCATAATCGACATCTACGTCACGAGAATTCGTAATCTAGTGTAACGTTCCTTTGGTTAAATATACATTTCAGTAAACTAACAAACTTGACATACTAAAACCATAAAATAAATAACTTCACTTCACGCTGTATCTCGCGCACAGCAGGATAGGCAGAGGGAACCTAGTGTTAAGACACTCCGTTCCCCACTTTCTGCCGAATTCTGAAGGCATTGCGTATTGAGTGGCAGAACTCAACGCCGCGCTTTGCCTCGACACCAGAGCGAACAAATGGAAATATAAACGTAAATAAATATTTCACTTCCTCGAGTGGGGATCGAACCCACAACCG
>JAKRZM010001276.1:752943-773987 GCA_036379175.1 Heliconius cydno galanthus
CCCCCTAAGGGTGCAAATAAGGGGTTGAAAGTTTGTATGGGAAAATTCTTAAATCGCCACCGATTTTTATAAAATTTGGAATTTAGACTCTTAAAAATATTTCATTGAACACTTGTTTCATGGGTTATTCGAATTCACCCTTAAATACGCAAGCGAAGCTGCGCGCGTCCGCTAGTTATAGATATAAGGTTAATAACGTTTAGTAGTAGCTGGACTGCATGCCATCGTCCTACACTCTTCTTGTCATTTTTTTTATAGATTTTTTGGGAATAGTGTATTGATTTCGGTTTCGTATTATATGCACCATCAAAATGCCAAAATATGAAATATGCAAATATGCACTATACGTAACTACTGAAATTAATGAAATCAATGAAAAAGTCCCAAAATATGCAATAACGCTACTAAAATAGAATTATATGCTTTTGCATATGCAAGCATGCAAATGCATATAAACCGATGTCTAGTTATTAGTCAAGGCATCCAGGCAACCAGGCAACGCCTGACTTCCGGATCCCCTTTCCCCGATCTGTTTGTCGGCCTACCTCTCCAAGGGGGTTGGTTACCACAGTCACCTATAACGGCGTTCACCAGTTCACAGGTCTTGGATGAGAGCGGAGTTGGTGAAAAGAGGCTTACTGACAGTTTTACAATAGCAGTCATATGTTGCACATCACTCGCTCTTGAACCCCAAATATATCAAGAAAATAAAAGAAACACATCAATGATCCAACAGTACCTATAATAATATATGTAACTAGATTACACAGTTTTATTTTAAACTTTAATGATCCTTTAAAAGCATCGAGCTTATAAATTTAAATATTTAATTTTTAATACTCGTAAATTAGTATTCAAAAGTTTAATCCCTCTACGTAAATTGTGAACCTAGCTTAGTGCGAAGGGGGATGTTTAAGCATGTGAGTTACTCGTACATACATATTGAACAAGAGACTGTAAAAACAGCGATCTCGTTGGAAAACACGTAAATCTCTAGCCTTAAGTAGGTGATAAATAATTAAAACGCATTTCGACTATGAAATTGTAATCACAATGCCATTAGCGGGAAAGCAATCACGGGGATATTAAGTACCACACATTAGTATTGGCGCCGACCTGTATGCAGATGGGAATCTAATCCTGGGCTCAATTAGATTTTATCGGCTTAGTTACATTTGTGCATCTGATTGAATACTCTCCTACGGACTCTGTCCTGTTATAGTTTTTATAAACATATATAACGGGACGGACGACGAGGACTTAAGTTTACGGACGATTGCCAAATAATTATAAGTTTGTAATATTTTTTTTTCTATTAATAATAATAATAATAATCCTTTATTGTTGAAAACTAAAATTACATTATTCTAAATCTAAAGTGGTTTCTCTTTTTCAGCTTGTCCTTCGGCAAAAAAGCTTTCCATTTTCTTTCTTTTCTTTCTTTCCAGAAGTGGACACATCTTATTACAGAATAGTACCCGCGTGATATCAGAAGAAGTAAAGGTAGACCAGCTACACGTTGGGAAGACGATTTTAAAAAGATTTGACCATTTGATATCTGTTTATTTTTTTAGATGTAAAAAAATTATAAGTATTAAAATAATTACGACATTATTTAATTTTCTTTGTCTTCTTATTATTAAAATAGTAATATCAATTAAAATTTTAAACTATATACAAAAAATACAATGGAAATTTGCATAGAATACAAAGTCAATACATATTATATTACTAAAGTAAATTTGCAGTTAACTGCTACTACAAACAGTTTCTACTGTACTAAAACTATGATCAATTTCCAATCTACCGTACTGGTAGTGAAGGAGCTTATACTAGCAACAATAAATAAATAAGAGGCTTATGGTAAAATACCTGGAACGATGCTTGCAGTGGGCGAATACGTGCATATAATGTAGATCATAATGAAAAGTTTCAATATTAAATGTAAACTTATTTTATATAAGACCCACACATACTATGTGTGTGTGTATTTGTGTGTATGTCTCTTCTTATTTAATTTAATTACTTAATCCTTTTTATAAAAGCCTGAAATGGATATACAGCATTGGACAATAATATTTATTATATAAACTCTAGGAGGAGAATCAGCGCACCAACGGAGATGGTGAGATGAGCTGGACCATTGCAAACCTGACTGGTGTACAATAGGACAAAATAAGCAAGAGTGTAAGAGAATTGAAGATGCTTTTGCCCAACAATGGGAATAGTTTAATGTTTTAACATCCTCCTTTTGGGCTTCGACGCAGTCGGGTAATAATATTACAATCAGAAATTTCAGTAAACAAAACAGTTGCTTAAAAATATTCTTCAATGTTTCCATTACACCCAGTTGATGTACACATGAATACATTTCATAATGAAATCATCAATCTACCTTTACGTATTGTATTGAATACCTCGACAAAATTTTTACCTTTTAATTTTTAATTATTCATTTTATTATTAAAATAAATAAATTTTCGTGGAAAAACGTGATAATTAAGTTTAAAAAATATACTGTGTTATTTTTTTAACTTCATTGTATCTTCATATGGATAAAAACCTAGTGTTAAGACACTCCGTTCCCCATTTTTGCCCAATTTTCGAGATATTGCTTGTTGAATAGCAAAAATATTTTTTTCCTCAAATGGGAATCAAACGTGAAATACATTTGTTGTGAATAATACCAGTAAAACTATTTGAGTTCAATAGAACGCTATACAACAAACATATATAACATTTTGTACATATATTTATTCTCCTTTTGTTTGCTCTTGTTTACGGGATATTGCTACATCTCGTTATTCCTTTGCTAACGAACAGTTAACTGTAAAAGGGATTTATATTATACTAGAATATTTTATTCCGCTTGAAACATTTTATTACCATTTAAATTTCCCACAGTTAATTATCATACAATCTTATGATAATCTCTGTGATAGTTAGTGGATTTTTCACAATATACAAGTATAAATACGTCACCTTGAGATTTCCTTAATCTAGAAGTTATATTTTTTTACTCCCTTTAAAATTAAAACTTAAATGTTTTATGAGTATGTTATATATATTATATATATGTTACTCATCCCTCATCAAGTGATGAGTATTATTTCGATTCCTCTACGATGACCCGAATACAAGATTCATTGAAATTATAATTACCACAGGTGTATATCAATTTACATTTACTGCCTTTTGTTTCATCATTTGGCACTGTAAATACGACTTGAACGTAAATTACGCTTTCCATATTCTTTATAGTCTATGTTTAAAGATTAAATAAATATAAGAAAAAAACTCGAGAAGATCGAATCAATATACAATGTAGGTCTTTTATATCAGTCTTCTTTGTGTATACTCGATTGAAAATGACATCGGCCGAGTAAATTGCTCTTAACTGGTAAGCCTAAGTCTCTCAGTGTAATGTTGAAAACTGAACTTTTTTAGGGTTCCATAAAAAAATGGATCCATTGTTATGTAAGACAATTGTCAGTGTGAGGGTATTTTACAGAAAATAAAATAATAATATCCACATAATTATTTATAAATAAAAGAGGAAGGGAACGGCTATAAGAAGTGACGTTTTTGATGGATTGAGTCAGTACGTCGTTATTCTGCCTCTCGTAAGGTGTAAAATTGTGATGATGTTCAAGTATTTAAAATCAGTGTCATTGTTGGAACTATGCGTTTTAAAACGTGTATAAGTGTAAAGTGTTAAGAGTGCTGTGTAAAGTGTTAGAAGTGTGTATATGTGAAAGAGGAACAATAAATTATGGTTATTAAGTATTTTCTTATACTTACCACCTGACATTTTAACACTTGTAAACCAATTAGCTTACTTACAAATTTAGCATAACAGCTAGAACTTACAAGCCTGTAATATGTATAAAACTTCAACAATTTAACTGCAACAGGTATTGATATATTGACGTTCTAAGCCGCCATATATATACTGGTTCCCAACAACAAAGAAAGTCAATATTTGTTACCTAGGTAGACTATTATATAGCAAAGTAAACTATTTTTTACAGGTGTCATGCCAAATATCAACTTAATAGTCCAGTACAAGCTGGAAATACACTTGTAACCATACTAAAGTGTCGAGTGAAATTTAGAGTTTCAATTTTATTTCGAGTGTTACCCATGTATTTTGTAAGTGAAATCGGGAACGACGTATTACTTAACAATTAACTTGGCCCTCATTTCATTTTTTGATAGACTTTTTGATCTATAAATATTAAGTTCAAATAATTTAATAAGTAGAGATGAAGTACTCATATGCGGTTTTGTTTACGATAAATAAAAAAATAATTTTTGATTTGTCAACTTTAATGAAATATATTGTAATAATGTAGATAAAGTAATATCTAAATGCTAATTTTTTTAATGAAGTAACCAAATTCTTTTTTATAATATTTTAAATTTTTCTAAGTCAATAAAATTTTCGGAACATTTCAAAAACCGTCCTAAATATATAATATCTATAAATGTTATAAAAAATCATTAAATTATTTATTTAGCTGAGGCAAAACTTGTAACAACATCTAACTAAACCATAAGTTTTTTGATAAGTCAGTATTTAAACGATAGGGGGTTGAGGGTGTTACAGGTTGCTGGGGTTTGAGTGCAGGTCAGATAGTGCTTTTGCACAATAGCATATCGTTACTTTTATTATCTTATCGACATTAGTTTTACTTTTGAATCATATTTTATACTTAAGAAATTATTTATTTAATTGAAAAAAATTATAATAATATTTAAAAGAAAAAAGATTGTAATCATTATATATATTTATTATTAAAAATAGAATAGTTAAATTCTTGTAAATTTTGCAGCTATTTTGTATTATTAGTAAACTATATACAGTGGAAAAAGTATGAGTAACAATTCTTATTTTTTTCTAAATTTTATCAAATTATGCTAAAATAATTACATATATTCTTTAATATACTATTGCATAACTTACTTTATAATACAAGAAAAAGACAAATTTCGCTATAATTGGTGTGATAGACTAGAAAATTTTGTCCAATATCTTGTTCTTACAAGATTGTGTCACGAATTGGATATAATCAATGTATCACGAATTGAAAATAAATATATATAATGCTCATGATTCTAAACCTTTGACAGATGGTTATAAGGAAAGTAAAAAAAATGAATATCACATCGATATCGACTTCAAAATACTAGACAACCCTAAGAAGCAACAGGGTGTTGGACGCCTGCGCGCCCCCCAACCCCAACTGCTTTAAATAGCCCCGCAGGACCGTTTGGGCCTCAAATCCACGTCTGCCTCCGACCGAAGAGGAGGTCCTCCTTGCTGAGAGGGATCCCGCGTAGTACTCAGTAGTGACGTAGCAATGTGTATACTGCTCGCGTTAAGAACCGTGTTTTAAGACTGGATGCTGTGATTCTGGTGAAAATGTTTAGTGGCCATGAACAGAGTGGGTGCCAATTTCAGTGAATCGTGGTGAACATAAAAGGTAGGCTTCATTATTTAAGCTCATCAACCACTACGTTAAGATATTTGAGAAATTCCGTCAAAAAGTATTAATTTAAACTTAATAATTTAGTATTCCCTTTCATTTACCTTAGCGTGGTGGTTTGGCTCTTATTTATGGTCAGTAATAAATTTTATTAGAGTAATTTATAACTGATCACATAAATCTAGATCTCCCAGAGGGCGTTAGGCAGAAAATATTGAGATTGAAATATCTTCAGAATATAATGGTAAGTTAAGTAATTGGTTATGGGAAAATAAAATAGCACGTTGTTGAGAGAAAAAGCTAAAACTATGGCACGCCAGTTGCCGTTTAATTTGTAAATCGTAATTTTAAATAATGAAATCGACATTTTAGTAAAATTCATAATTTCTATAAACAAATATTTATTAATAGAGAATAGGACAAAAAAATATGTTATAACTTAAAATCTATAACTCTCAAAATCTTAACTACTAAGCAAGTTCGGACGAAAAGTATTGGAAAAACTATTAACCTAAGGAGAATTGCCAACCACTTTACACTTTTACAAATTGACCGGCGAAAACTGTAGTTATGGAAGTCCTTTAAAACAAAATATACTTATAAGAAATTGAAATTATATTAAATTATGTAAAATTAATTCTATTTCATTTAAAAACATATTAACATAATATAAGTATTAATTTGCCTTTGCTTGATCTTTTAACTACACAAAAAAAATGGTGAACGGAAATCTTGTTTCACATAATATTTTAGCTCTAAACGTTTCCTATCTATTAAGAATATAAAATATTGGGATTAACTAAGAACAGAAAATTAGCAAGATTTTGGATTTTTTCTGTATAAGATTTAGTATGACATATTAATTAATACACGTCATAATGATAGAAACAGTAAAAAAAATGCTACATGTAAAAAAAAATTATAAAAGTCAGGTAGAATTAAAAATATATAAGATTTTAATATACCTATATGTCCGACCATATTTATTAAACTTAAAAAAAATCTATAATAATTTTAGAATACTTTATAATATTAAAATATTAAAGGAAATAACTGCAATATGCAGCAATATTAGCTTTGTATAAAAACTATAAAATATAGTAAATCATAATATTTTAGTATTATCAAAAAATAATTAAATATACCCAATAGCTGATAGTAGAATATATTGTTTGTACTCAATAAATTTTCATTTCATTATAACAAATTAATTGAAGAGAGCAGCTTACCGAAACCATCAATTAGCGTGTAATCACACGTCACGCGGAACAATGACACTATCTACGTATAACTACGTAATTTACATTTTAAACATATTTTTTAGATACAAATAAATTAATTAATATCAGCTTCACGCTGTATCCCGCACACGGCAGGGTAGGCAGAGAGAATCTAGTGTTAACACACTCCGTTCCCCACTTCCTGCCGCATTCTCGACAACACAGCGAAGAAATGGAAATATAAACGCAAATAAATATTTCACTTCCTCGAGTGGGGATCGAACCCAGAACCGTCGCGATACAGACACATCTCAAATTATCAAATTAATTAATAGATCACAAACTTCTCTTACGTATATTAAAATACTACCTATTACTTAATCTTAAGTGAATGAGTGTTTTATTGTAGAAGCGACGGTCGTGGGTTCATTCGCCTTAGGCAAAATGATTATATTTAAATAATTTTTATTTTCCCGCTCTAGTAGCGGCGTTAAGTTCCACTTAATATGGAACATCTTGAAAATTGGGCGGAAAGCTATCAACGGAATGTCTTAATGCTAGGTTTCAACTATCGGGAAAAAAATGTGAATGTGAAAATGTATTACCTAAAAATTAAATAGTTCGTCTAAAATAGATTTTATTGATTCACTCATTTAAATTAATTTTACATTATTAAAATCCAATTATGTAAAAAATGGTTAAATTAAAAAGTAATTGTTTTATAAGCATATCGCGTGCTAAACATTACTATAACGATCTACTAGTAGAATAAATATTACGTTCTACGTAGTTTCACGTTTAAACACTTTTATAAATATTACTCAAATCCCATATGAAATAATGACGTGTACCTTTTGCGTGACGCATCATTTAGTTCCAATTTATATTTTAATAAAAAACTATTTAATGGTATTGATTTCCTTGTAAATGCTTTTTATCTTAACTATTAGAAAACACAATCCAAAATATTTTATTCATTTTTGTAAGAGTAAATTTCAAGTTTATATTGTAGCTAGCGACTCGCCTGCGGGTTTATCCGTATTCATTAATACAACATTTGAATATATTGGATTGATGATGATTGATGACAAAATTGATAGTCAAATATAGTCCAATTACGAAAACAATTGATTAAATTCTAATACTACAGGATATCTTTAAACACATTACTTAAATAATTTTCGCCATAGCACAATTTATGGCTTGCATTTTAAAGATAAATAAAAAAGTATTGATAAAGAAAAACCTATGCAAATACAATAATATCCTTACCATAATGTTAAGATTTAGAACACATAGTGTTAAGATCCTCCGTTCCTTTTCGAGGCATTCCGTGTTGAGTGTCGGGTTTCTAAGAAATGAAAATATTACTAAATAATAATTCGCTCCCACGAGTGGGCATCGAACCCAGAACCGTCGCATTACAGTCACACCCTTATGCCCCTTCAAGGTGACGCTTACCTTTATATTATAAGGGAAAATCAGTTAGACAGTTATAAAATTTTAAGTTGTTCTTGATGTGGGAGTTAAGTTAAACAGTACGTTGAGTCCTCACAAACGTTGCGAGTAAGTAATCCGAAACAGAACAAGTATCCATTATCAAAAGGAAAATGTATTTCAACGGAGATAAAGAATGTTTAACCACTAGCTTTAGTCGGCTTATATCAAGAAAATAATTAGTTTCCTCGGCAAGAGCTTGTCACCTGGCAAGTATACTTACATGCGTATGCGTATTTCAGTTGTGGAACAGACGGTAAACTCGACAGGTTGCGGGTTCGATTCCCAGTCGCGAAAATGAAAAATTTAATATTAGCCTCCAGAATTCGGCGGAAAATGGGGAGCGGAGTGCCTTAACACTAGGCTCCCTCTGCCTACTATATGCGAGATACAACTGTGCAGAAAATATTTTCATTTTAGTAATTTTGCAAGGGCAAAACTAATTAGGTTCCTCGAACAGAGTGACCACAAATGTTTACTTGCCTGTAATAAAAGATAGGTAAGTTAGTATAAATAAAATACTAAATTAATTATTAAAATAATTATTATTTTGATAATTTACCAAAAATAACTACTAAATCCTTATGTTTCTAAAAAAAAATACAAACATATTATAGGTTTCAGCTTTCAGAGGTATTGTTGTGGAAATTGACTTTGGGTCGGTCGAGCTGTGATCTAACGCTGTCATATGAACTAAGTCATGCGCGAAATTATTGCTCTAATCTGTTTCTGGCCCATTAGTATACAGATATAAAATAATATGAAGCCGTCGTGGCGCAGCGGCACAAGGGTGTGACTGTAACGCGACGGTTGCGGGTTCGAACCCCACTTGAGGAAGTGAAATATTTATTTACGTTTATATTTACATTTCTACACTCTGGTGCCGAGGCAATTCATATTAGTTCTATCGACAGTCCCTAAGAGGAATAATTTAAATTATTTGTATAATTTTTGTGATATATCTGAACATAATAAGTAAACTCGATTCAGTCAAATAAAAAGTATGATTAAATAGAAAAATAATCTCATGGCGAGCTCAGTGTGCTAATATCAAGAAATATGATAATAAGAAATATGATTCAAAGAAAAGTTCATATATTTATAAGAAGTTTTATATAAATTATATTATTTGTACTAGTTTATCATATTGTATTAGAATAAAATGGGTGAACTTAATACAGAATGATTTTTTTTTCTAATTTATAATCTTCATTGGAACCCATAGTGGAATATTGGCATAGCGTTCAATTCCCACTCTGAGAAATGAATTATTTTCTTTTTCTACATATTCATACCAGTGAAAACTTTCAAAATAAAACAGACGACACGGACATTTAATCGATAAATTTTAATTAATATTACAAAAATACATTAGTTAAAAACGTTCTTAATATAGTCTGGTAACAAATAAACGACTTTTCGGGTTTTTCTTTTACATAGAAGAGGCGAGTTGATTTATCGTTGGCGCTCCGAGCGGCCGCGTCCCGCCGCGAATCTTGATCGACGGAGCATTTCAATTTATTTTATGAGTCGACACCTTTTGTGTACGGATTATACTTAACAAAATACCGTGTTTTTTCAATAATCAATAACACCTGTTCTAGTTTGTTTGGATGCTACAATTTAAAAAAAAATTATACAGTGTTGAGGCCAGTCATGGCACAGAAACGTGTGCTGTAACGCGACTGGTTGTGGCTTAGATTCCCACTCGAGGGTACGAAATGTTGGGGGAACGAACGCAGTGTTGCGTTACTCAACAGGTAAAATGCCTCCAGAATTCGGCGGAAAATTGGGAACGGATTGTCTTCCGTGATTTCCCTCTGCCTACCCTGCCATATATGGGATACAGGTTTAAGCTGAAAAATATAAAAGTAAAGCGTACCTGCACAGCAAGCATAACTTCTGAATACCAATAATAGAGAGAAAATATTTTCATTTCAATTCTACAAAAAAAAATAGAATGTTTCAAAAATATTATTGCTGCTTTCAGGTTAGTTTTTATTTGAAAGCGAATGCTTTTAAAATAGTTTGCTATCGAATAGCGAGCTAAAGAAGAATGATGATAGTCCAATGTTCGCAGCTGGCATTGCATCGGATAATACTCGTTAAGTGATGGAATACTTGTATTTATTTAAGTGCACTTATTTATATTATATACTTACCTAAGTAATATCGGGGAAGACGAAAAGATGGAGAGTCAATTTTAGTTAAATAATGTAAACGAGTATCAACTTCAAGCTGTATTCCGTATATAGCAGGGTAGGCAGAGGGAACCTAGTGTTAAGACACTAGGTTCCCTCCTTCTTTAACCGCTACCCCATCGAGGCATTGCGTGTTGAGTGGCGGACTTGGTACCAAAGAGAATAAATGAAAATATTAATAAATAATAATTTCCCCAATAGGGGATCGAACCCACACCCGTCGTGTTACAGTCACACTCTTGTGTCCCTGCAACGCGACGGCCTCAAACAACTATCCATGCTGCAATATACAGAATTTCTTTTAAATTTTTATATCACCAATTTATATACTCATAGCAGATAGAAGACTTGGAAAAAGTTATCTTTTTTCTAATAGTTAAATTACATATTGGTAATCTTTGGATTTTAAGTGAACCTTACTGAATTTAAATTGATTAATAAAATTTATGATCATAAAAAATATTTAAATAGCAATTAATTAGCAAATACAAACATTACAAGAAAATAACGCTATAAAGAACAACTAAACACATAAAAAATAGTCGTAAAAATGAGTCGTGCTGGAATGGCGAACCGAAAAGGTAAATGGGTATATAAAGGAATATCAATAACGACCGCGTAACCTACGTCATGGTTATAGTGCGATATTGCTCTCGCCTTATGCGGCCATGTTGTTTCCTGCTAACATATCCTTGTACGTGATAATATCTTTGTTAATAATTAACTTAGTTTCTATTTTGATTTATTTACTATTTATTATAATACTAGCGGACGCGCGCAGCTTCGCTTGCGTATTTAAGGGTGAATTCTAATAACCCATAAAACATGTGTTCAATGAAATATTTTTAAGTCTAAATTTCAAATTTTATAAAAATCGGTGGCGATTTAAAAAAAAATCCATACAAACTTTCAACCCCTTATTTGCACTTTTAGGGGGTGAATTCTAGAAAACCATGATACATGTGTTTAATTATATACGTTTAAGAGTCTGAATTTCAAATTTTATAAAAATTGGTGACGATTTAAAAAAAACCTATACAAACTTTCAACCCCTTATTTGCACCCTTAGGGAGAGAATTCTAGAAAACGATGAAACACGTGTTCAATTAAATACTTTTAAAAATCAAAATTTCAAATTTTATAAAAATCGGTGCCGATTTAAATTTTTTTCCATACAAACTTTGAATCCCTATTTCACCCTTTTAGGGTTAAAGTTTTTCAAAATCCCTTCTTAGTGGATGTCCAGATTACGAAAGCAAACTTTTGTCCAAATTTAACGTTTCCACCATCAGCAGTTACGGCTGTGCGTGCGTCTTACCTCAGTCAGTGAGGACAAGTCCTTTTATATATATATAGATAATATTGAATTAAACTATAAATATTAATTTGAAATGAGTCCAGTGGCGAAGGTGTGTGACCTTAAACTAGACTGGTTATGGGTTTGATCCTCACTCGAGGAAATAAAATACATTCATTTCTTCGCTCTGGTGCCGAGGCAAACCGCGGTGTTGGTGTTTTCAGCACCTCTCAGCACGCAATGCCTCTAGAATTCGGCGGAAAACAGGAAAGGAAGTGTCTTAACGCTAGATTCCTCGGCCTACCCTGATATAAGCGTGAAGTTAATTATATAAATTTGTATACTTTCTTTTTCCGTGATATACATATGCCTAGTTATAAAAAAATAATTTTCCGAAACCTTTTATCAAAATTCTTAATTCTAGTTAAGCTGAAAGTATCCATAGACTTTAATTATCATTTTAACATAGAAACACATCACTAAAAATGTATTAAACGAAGCTTTTAGATCTTCCAACTTTATATTTCTTGTTGGCATTAGAAGCAATATTGTTAACGCTTGCTTAAAATGAAGATTAAAGGGGGATAGTGAAATAAAAGACTAGAGATTTTTCTTGTGAAACAATGCTACGCCGAAATGTGATGCCTACGTTAAGGCGGCATTTATACTAAATAATCGCCATTTTTAAACGTTTAAACAGTTTTTTTTTTCTTCCTTTTTAAGCTTCACGCTATAGCTTGACAGGAGCGGGATATACCCGCACTTAGCAGGGTAGGCAGAGGGAACCTGGGAACCTAGAGTTAAGGTACTCGTTCTCATTAAGACACTTCCGTTTCTTTGTTACTTTCCGCCTCACTCTCAAGGTATTACGTGATAAAACTCAACGCCGTGCTTTACCAGAGCACCACCAGAGCGAGGAATTAAAAATATTAAATACATTATCCCCCCGAGTTGAAATCTAACCCACTACTGCCGTGTTTATTGTGCCTTACTGCTATATGCTTATATGCTATATGCTTTACTATAGCATATAGTTCTTGTACGCAGCATATAAGCATCATACATGATTTTTTTTTTGATCTGCGTCACGCTGTATACCGCACACAGGCAAAGGGACCCTAGTGTTTCCCTTACGTTCCATTTTTCACATAATAAAATAAGAATTTACATTTTTATACCTCTGATATTTCACACTGCTGGTTCATTTAATCTCTTATATTATTAGTAACAATAAACATAATTATTATCAATTTTGTCTAACTACCAGAGTTGTCTAACTCGAAACATAATTAGAGGGCTAAAGAGTTAATGATAAAATCGGTCTTCATTTTACTTAAATCTAAAAAATAATTATATAAGATTAAATAAAAAGTATTCTATTACACCTAGTTCAAGCAACGTTGAATAACGAAGAAATTCTTTGTATTTACTTGTGGGGGCTTATCCGCTTATCCCGTATTTTATACAACGTTAAATACCTGTTGTACTTACTAAGGTATGAGGGAATTAATTGAGGGGGAAAAACATTACTTTATAGACTTTTCCCTAAATACTATAAGTATTATTTTAAATAATTATCTCTCTGTCTCAGCTTCACGCTGTATCACGCATGGAGCATTGTATGAAGGGGAACCTAGTGTTAGGGGACTCTCATCTCCCTACTTTCCGCCGAATTTTGGAGACATTGCGGGTTGAGTGGCGGAACTCATACCGTGCTTTGCCTATAGAGCTCTTCTGTTAAAATTTTAACCATTGCATTTCTCCGAGTAGAAATCGAACCCATAACCTCTCTCGCCTACAGCCACGACTGGCCTCTTACATATATTTATCGCTATTGTATAGCATATATATAGTAAATATTTTAGACTTTTTATCACAGGCTTTTAGTTTTAAACATTTAATATCTAAATATAAAGATTTAAGTCTATTTATAAAGTTCAGAGTTAAGTGTACAATTATTTAAATATAAGGAGTCCTTTGAAACGGACCCAACTGATAGCATTTAATGTTCACCAAGAGTTGTTTTAGGTCCTACTTTACATAACGATCTTCGTACAAAGGTTCCAAATTTAAGGTTATTACGTTTAAATATGTGTATGTGTAAGTAAGCAATGTTTGAGACTGCTTTTAAAAGAGGAGCAGGGGGGAGGGGGAGGGGTTTGTAAAAAAATTGTTATAATATTTTGGGGTGACGTCCACGGGCCTTGGTAAATTGCTGGCGGATACCAACAAAGGTTGTTTATATACAAAGGATTCGGTGGACGGACTGACCGCATTTTAAAAATGAAAATGGCCGTCTTGCAATTTTTATAATTAAAAATACAAATTTCACCGTTCAATTTAAGCCTTTGCTTACTTTACATATTTATTGTATATTTATAAAATTACAATTTCCATGGGGTTTTGGTTTTTAACAGTTTTCATTGTAAACAAATGAAATTTGATTGTGTGTGTGTGTCAAGCGGTGTTGAGTTACGCCACTCAACGCGCAAATTCGGCGGAAGAGTGCATTAACACTAGAGGTGTTAAGACATTCCGTAACCCTCTTTCTCTGTCTACCTTAGCTAAAAAAATTTTTTCTAAAGTTTTATTACGTTAAACACGTCTGTTATTATAGTGTTATTTTTTATTGAATTCGCTAAATTCGCTCTACTGTAGAAACATATAGATCTATATGTTGGTCATATGACCATGTAGTTTTAGGCGAAAAAAAATCTAAAAATTCAAACATTCATTTCTCGCTTCGTTCAACATGTGAACACTACCGAGATTTTGCGAGCGCAGCGAGTCAAAATTGAGGTCCGGTTCGCGTCCCCAGTATATCATTATTATTAAATACAGCTTACGTAAATATTTAAAATTTTTACGCCTTCAACACTTATCAGATTAAAAATATTGAAAAAATCAAGCAACTCTTGATTTTTTCATTATTATCCATTGATTATGATTTCCAAATTACATTTTTAACTCAACATTTCAAAAGATTACCCATACAAATAAACAATTGGTGCGATACGGCAAGCGTGTTGCTGTAGGGGTCAGATAAGGTGGGGCGTGCGGGCGAATATGCTAGTGACATGCTCACTTCCAACCCACCTAGATACGAAGCTCTTTGAGCGCGATCGATTAAAAACATTAAAGGATTAATGTTTATTCTACAGTTCATTTGTGTTTGCGCTTTTGAAAGTTTTATCTATCTTTTATATGTCTTTTTAAGCCTATATTCCGTGCGGTTTTGTAGTATTGTTACGGCGGTCCAACTGAACTGATTGGACAGATTTTGACGCGTAACTAGTGAAATTTACTATATTTTTTTTAATATTATTTCAATATTGATATTATTGATACTGAAAGAACATATTTTTTATTTATTACCATTTGTAGATATGTATGACAGACGATATAGCTGTCTAACTACGGTAATCGAGGGTATTTTTTTTTTCTGATTCATTATTATTAAATTTACGAGACTTGCAAAGAAAATCAAGAAAGACAAAAACTAGAAATAAACGCTACATCTTTTTAATAAATTCAAAGTGAAATATTACTGAGTAGAGCAAAATATATTACTTTAAATTATTAAAGTAAAATATAATATATGAAACTATAAGAATTTCATAACAGAGAAATGGCCAAAACGATTGAAATAATAGCTATGCATTTTGAAGGTAAGATAAAAGTACTATACCATCAAACGTGAGGGTGAGGCACTACGAAGTCAATTTTAAATGTAAATCTTCAGCCAGGAAGGCTCCTGCTTGCTTTCACCAACATTTATTATTCAGTTTCATTGCTCACGTAATCGGTGCATCAGTAAAAAGACCGAACAGTATACTCTGACCGGGAAAATGTTTGCGCTGTTTGTAAACCGTATTCTCGCTTTATAAATCGCTTTTCGATTTAATTAATCTTCTCTTTTTACATTTAAAAGACTTCAAATAAAACACTGATGTATTTACATTTACTGATATTCTCGGTATATCGAGTCGCTAATATTTATATTTTATGTTCCTTTATGTTCCTTTTGTATTTAGTGCTTATGTAGGAAATAGAACTATCACGATAAAGATTAGGGGGAAGTCCTATGGAAGGAGAGTAAGTAAGGAAATTAATCTAAGTTATAGCTTAACTAGTGTACCGACGAAAATTGCTTTTACAATAGCTTCGTTACACAAAAATAAATAATGTGTGTATATAACACTAGTTTTCATTGTAGATAAAACTTGTATAATTTAATTGCAAACAAGTCTTTGCGATGTGTCATAGGCATGTAAGAGTAAAATGAGTCAATTGAATATAAAAATAAACAAAGCAGAGGTAGATTATATAAAGAAGAGAGGTAAAAAACCAAGAGACCAAGAGGTGAAGACTAAGATGAAAGTTTGAAAACGGACACGTTAATTGCGGCGCAAGTCAATTATAAAGCATTACTCAAGGAACTGTTACAAAAACCTTGTTTTTAAAAATATATGATGCCAATTTTCGGTAAAAATCTATCGTTTATCCCAGAGATTCTTCTTATAAGCAGTAATAAAATAAGCGAGGCAAGCGTTGCAACAAAATCATTGTTTTTAACAATAAACAAATGATATATCTTTACTTTTTTTCTTTACAAAAACTACCTTCACCATTCAAAAATTCAAACCAAACAAAATATAACATCACAGTCGATATATTCATAAATATTCAAAACAAACTGAATCCAAGAGGGGGAAAATTGTTTGATAACAAACGCCACATTGAGATAATATGCTTTAAATTGAAAACATTGAGGAGAAAATATGCGGACGCACGCGCCGCACCCGTCTTATCGTAACCTCATTGGCAATCTCCGCCGGCGAGGGTACCTACGCCAAAATTTTTATTTTTCTCAATCCGCACACGGCTCTCCCTATTAGCAATATCAGGGTTTTAATATATTATAGCCTTTTCTATACTTTTTCCACATATTGGAGAAGCGTGGTCTTTTCCAATATGTGGAAAAAGGATGCTAAGAAGAAAATAGTAATAATTAACATAATTTGATATACGGTTCATATGCTCAGCCATAAAACAGGCAGGATGTACCTAGGAGGGAACCTAGTATTAAGTACTGCGTTCCGAACTTTTCTCCCTAGGCATTACGTGGCACAACTGACTGCCGCGTCTACGAGAGCGAGAAAATGAAATTTATTTTAATTCCCCCAAGACGAGATCAAATCCACAACCATTATGCATACAGCCAACTCTGTTCCACAGCGCCACAATGGCTATCGTCTCATAAACCTACTAAATGAACTGAAATGAACCTAAAATAATATTTAAAACAATGTTATTTCAAACGGCAGAACATCCTACACTATATACTCATACGAATAAAGAAAATAGAGCCAGCAAAATACTAAATAAAAATATTATTATGACATTCTCTGACATGCAAGGAGAATTTCACAAGTGCTTTGATCCCCGCACCCAGGAGACTTCGTATCGCTTTTGTGAAAGCCAGCCAGTTACTATTTGACGGTATTTGATGTACACCCTTCAAATTCAGATCGATTGAGTGCATCGAAAATTGTATAGGTAATGGTGATATTGAGGGTAGTCGTGACGCAGGGGCACAAAGTAAACGACGACGACTAACGACTGTAAACACGACAGGTTGTGAGTTCGATTCCTATTCGAGGAAATTATTAAAATACTTTAAATTCTACGATCTGGTCGAGGTAAAGCGAAGCGTTGAGTTCCTCCATTCAACACACAATGCTTCCAGAATTCGGGGGAACATGGGGACGGAGTGTCATAACGCTAGGTTCCCTCTGCCTGCCCTTGTGTGTACGGGATATAGCGTGACGCAAAAAAAAGTATTGTCATATTATTTTTTTATACCAGGGTTCAAATTTAGCTTGAAATCTTTAGTAAAATAAGATGTAGTAAATTGGTTTCACTGTTACGTTATACCGAGAATACTATACGAGTATATACTGAAATAAGTTTTTTAATAAAAAATTGAGTCGGCGGCGTCGCGATGCGTGTACTTTTTGTAATTTTAATTTATCGCTGAAGATGTTAAGGTATTTGAACCAAATACTATAATATACTTCTTTCAATTTACGATAATTAAATGGGCTCCCAATGTTTTCGAGAGCTCAGCGACACCAGAGCGAAGAAATGAAAATATGAAATATTTTATTTCCTCGAGTGGGAATCGAACCCAAAACCTGTCGCGTTTACAGTAACACGCCACGACTGACCTCAGAAGAAATTTACTATTATTTTTAAAACATACATACACAGTTGAACGTTTCCAAATATAGTACAACTACATTTAACTGAAAACCCATTTACCTTATTCGGCTCATCTCCATAATTTCACTGTAAGATAAAATTTAGGGCAAACAGATTTAAAAACCTTTTGAAAGTGTAAAAATGTCAACATTATAAATTATTTATAGCAAACATTAATAATTTTTTATATAATGAGATGATACGAGGCCATGTTAGACGTATTGCTATTAGTTTAGATATAGTAAGTTTAGGTTCAATTCTCAATTAGAGTTAAATTTGTTTAAACAATGTAAATATTTTTCTAGTTGGTTAAGTTAACACAAAAACCCACTCAGCCACAGAAATTTCTATCTGAATACGAAAAAATATACTATAGGATAAAAAGACAGATGTATATTATATTTCCTAAACTATGATAAAACATGAGGCCAATTCTGACGCAGGGGTCACAAATTGTGACTGTAAAAGCGACAGGTTGTGTGTTCGATTCCCGCTCGAGGAAGTGAAATATTTATTTACATTTATATTTTCATTACTTCGCTCTGGTGTCGAGTCAAAACCGCGGCGTTGAGTTTCGCCACTCATCACACAATGCCTCCAGAATTCAGTGGAAAGTGGGGAATAGAGTGTCTTAACACTAGGTTCCCTCTCCCTACACTGCTGTGTGCGGGATACAACTTGAACAAAACATTGCAAAAAAAATTGCATTTACAATAAACCCGTTAACAACTATAGAATCGCGAATCGTTATAGAAACGGAAAACTTTATTACGAACTAAAGGAACAGCCGTCATGGAGTGGACCAGATCGTGCCTACATTGTATCCAGACCAATAAGGAGTACAACCCGTTGCACATCACTCGGCATTTCATCGGTCGGATCGATCGAATGGATATTGCTACAGCTGCAGTATGGCCGAATGTTGCTAGCATTAAAAATCGCTCGTTCAAAAGTTCATTCATACAATACATAGTCGTATATGGGAGATTGTATGAATTCGTATCGGTAGGAATAGAAATGAACGTTTAACGTAGTTGCGTTACCCAAATCTTATTTTTATGTATGAATGTAAATTTTAAGGTTAGAGTTTATATTTTTATTAAGTTAGACTTATTATAGTTATATTCGTTCTTATTAATAATGCGGAAATACTTCACGCTGTATGTGTACGCAGTGTTAAGACACTCCGTCCCCCACCCGCTTTGCTACGACAAGAGAGCGAAGAATTGAAAATATAAAGAAAATATAAAATACTAGAGGCCCGCCCGCGGCTTCGCCTGCGTGAACTACGTTATTATTAATTTCTGTCTCCATGAGTTCCTACGTCCTATAAGTAACGTCCATGCAAAAATTGAGACTCCTAGCATTTGTAGTAACGAAGTTTCATACAAACTTTCAACCCCAAAAACAACCCCTTAGAAGTCGAATATTACAAATTCCCTTCTTAGCGAGCACCTACGTCCTATAAATAACTCCTATGCAAAATTTGAGATTCCTAGCACATGTAGTTTCTGAGATTTCGTGATGAGTGAGTGACCTTTCGATTTTATATATATAGATTAAATTAACAGTTACAAATTTCAAGGTCATCTTGTCCAATATATAGATTCCGTAGTCTAACGTTGTTATCGCTTGCAAGTTAGATTTGCAAGTTTAACTTTTATATTAGCAAAAGCTTTTTCGAAAACGGTATTCTATCACGAAAGATATTTTCGTTATATTCTCGAATATATAATGTACATACATAAATCCGAATTAAAATAAAACGGGACTTACGAATAAATAATGTAAGCTCATTTTAGAGGACTTAAGTCCTTTGCTCTACTTTATACGCCCATGTTTTTATATTTCTTTTTTTAATGCTAGTAATTAAGAATAAGCAGGTTGTGACTACTGGAAAAATATTATTTTACATTAATTTTAATTAAAATTGTGACAATTTTAACCTGTACTAATTTACCTGTTTATGTTGTATAAATCAATTTGCTCAAAAATTAATTTACTTATAAAATGTACAAATAATGAAAATGTAAATTTAAATTTATGAATATGTACTTACAAAGCAAGTTCAACTTTTTAATCAAACAAATAACTTAGATTTTTTTTACACTAAAATATCATTTAATATTATTTATTTCCTATTTCGATTCGTAAACAAAAATAGTACATAAAATAAATAAACACCAATAATATGACGACTAAACATACAATCATTTACAACGCTAATAACTGACGTTATTTTCGATAAATACTCATAATAATTATTGTACTTGGTCTATGGGAAGTAATCACGCGATGGAAAATACTGTACCGATCCACAGATAAACAATGGGGCACGCTAAGCTATCAAATATTTAAAGAATAGACTTACATTGTAGACAAAAAAATATCAATTTCTCTACTGTAGCTTGAACTAACTTTTACTTGCGGCTTGACCTGGGTGGTCAAATGGAATTAACTCTTCGGTCTCTATGACATAGGACTCTGAGTGCAGAAGGTAGCTTTGACCGCAAGGACAGCGGGTGTATCGACTCTATTAACGTGATGCAATATAGCCTATGAGCTTTCTTGGTAAAGTAAACTGAGTAACTGAGTTCCTGTGATGAGCACGTTCAAATCAACAAACTTTATTTTTTAGCGTTATGCTGTATCCCGCACACTTCACCTAGTGTTATGACACTCCGTTCCCCATTTTCCATCGAATTCTGGAGTCAATGTGTATTGAAGAATAGATATTGTATACTAATAATAGATAAGTAATGAATATTTGAATGTCGAAAAAATAACGATGTCATATCTTTAAGATATTGTTTTTATTATTTACAACAAAATGGGGTAAGCAAATAACAACTAAGTTACAATTTGAATATGTCACAATAAAAATATTTTCGACGATCTCCAAAATATTACAGGATGTTTACATTCCAAGGAAATGATGTACTGAATCAACAACAGTTTCTACTGAGACTATGTCTCGCAGCTTAATTTCCGGTAGAATACAGTCTAAGGAATTTCTGTATTTAAAAAGTAAAAGTAGTTACTAGTATATATATATATATATATATATATATATATA
>JAKRZM010001276.1:775959-794794 GCA_036379175.1 Heliconius cydno galanthus
TTTTTTTAAAACTATCATAGATAAACTACTATTTTTATTTTTGAAGTATAGATAAATGTCTAGTAATGTCATATGTTTAATAAAACTAAGTAAAAATTTATTTTATAGCGATCGTATATTTTTATAAAGTTGCATGTATAGTATACTATGCAAAATGAAGATAAGGGTTAATATCGATAAATATTGCATACTGTTATACCGCCTTTACCTACTAGGTGTGCTTTTATAATATCTATTTGCTTGCCAATCTGGTGGATCTTTTGTGATAGCAAATGCCTCATCATCATCATCATGTCAGCCTTTCGATGGGCACTGTTTGACATAGGCCTCCTCCAAGTATCTTCACGCCGATCGGTCTTGCGCTGGCTGCATCCAGCAGCTTCCCGAGATCTCGACCACATTAATGTATATTATAATATAAATTTATATATATATCGTAGTAGCAACAATTTCATATTTTTTTTTTAAATTTAAATTCAAGTACCAATTATAAGATCGTAGGTCGAAAGTGAAGAACGGAGTGTCTTAACAATAGGTTTCTTCTGCCTACCCTATTACGTACGGGAAACATAATGAACCTGAAAAAAAAACAGAATCTAAATATAGTAAATTCATAACAGCGAGTCAAAAGACCATCTATATCTTTGAAACTTTAGTACCGCTTCAAGAAAAATAATTTTAAGCGAACGTTACATTAGCTAATTGAAAATTGCCAAGTGGCGACACAAACAAGACCATAAACGAAAACTAGAACACAGTTTTGAGTTTTTAATAACTCTATCTTATCAAATGAGTTCATTAAAGCTTTGTGACTCCAACTCAATGTATGTATGCACATATTTGGTAATTAATGGTTCTCATCAATTCTGGTATATATGTAAAGTTTGTAGTGAACAAATAATAATATTTGTGTTGTTTATCATGGAATTTAATTTTAATAAAAAAAGTCCTGCAAAATTTCTATTTAATTAAATATTATATTATTATATACATTACTATTAAATTAAATGTTGTTTTAGTCAATTGCTGTACTCATGACAAATATTGATATCATTTCTTTATTAAAACTAAAATTAGCAGAAAAACTCTAATAAAATATTTTAAGGCTTTATTTGTGGCGGCTTAACTATATATATTAACTTCTTTATTATTAACCAAATATTGTGTTTCTAGGAAACCTATATATATAATTATATAAAGTTTGAATCAAACAGAATTAACTAAAGTCTAAAACGTCCTCTCAACTTTAATCTACCTGTCATTTCTCATGAAGGGTTAACTCTGGGCGCAGCCTTCACATATAGGTATTACATTATACATCATTATACCCCAATTGGGAGAATGACGTTTTGACATGGAATGATCGTTGCGGAATAGCGAAAATGGAAGTGAATGTCTGAATTACACGCGATCGAAAATACGCTTCGAATATCTCGTGACAGTTTATATCCGGTGACAGAGGCCGGGGAATTAATGTTTTTAGTGGAAAAATGTTAAATATTGAACTATTTCGCGTTTAGGTATAGAAAGCGCTTTTGTTTTAGGCAGGTATTTTGTATGTTTTTTATTTGCGTTAATAATTAATGTACATATGTTTAAACTTTACGTTGTATCTCGCATGAACAAGCCTAGTGTTAACTCTACTATTCTATTCTTTGTCTCGATACCAGAGAGAAGAAATGAATAAATGAAAATACGGCAACCTGTGAAATCCATCTCCGCCTCTTAATACAATCGATAACGGAAACAATATCTAGTGACGTCCTCGTAATTACAGTGACACCTATTAATGTAAATTATGCTAACATTATTAAGAAGATTTCATTATAATTAAAGTAAGTGCTACCATGAAATAAACAAATAGCAATACTAAATTACAGTACTCTTCTACGTGGGCACTACGGCAGGCAATATTTGTACAAATATTTGTTGACACGTGTGGTAGAGCGTGATAAGCCCGCACAAACAACATGGAAAATTAACCAAATACGCCCATTTGAAGTCTACGAGCCCTTTTATTTACAGAATTGCTATTTGATTGTCGATAGGCGTTCTGTGTGCTTTTTTGATTTGGAACGATTTTAGTAAACTCGTAGATAACTTCTGTTCTTTTTCAGCTTCGCTTTGTATCACGCTTGTAGCACAAGATAGGTGGAGAGAGATTTGTGTTAAGACACTCCGATACTACTTGCCGAATTCTGGCGGCAAGGCATTGTCTCGAGTGGGAATCGAACTCACAACCTGTCGCATTTACAGTCACTGACTGGCCTCAAAGACATTAAATAAACATTTTCTTTATCAAAAAATATTCTATTTCAACACGACGATTTTGCCAGATTTCCCATATGAAATAAAATATCTTTGAAGTGATTTCCGTGAAAACTTACGTTTTGGTTACACATGTTACACATGAATAAACTAACAGGTTTAGTTCTTTGAACATGCGGATATTTAATATATCATGACAGTATGTAGAACTTAAAATACCTACCTATTTCAAACCATGTCATAGTATAATAATATTTCTACTTCGGTTAGAGTTTAATAGCTTTACTGTACGTGACTAAGTTTGAAGGAAATATGTAACATTTTGAACGCCATTCATAATAACGTATGCAATAAATTATGCATCCTTACTTGAAGAACAATGTTCTTAGACTTTAAAGAGAAATTTCTTCACGTTATTATTTAAATATTTTGAATTTAAATAGATTATTTCACTTATACTAAAACAAAAGTATTGAAACGAACAAAAAGTTATAAACATTTATTTATTAAATCTTTTGATAAATTTATATTAATTTTACCTTAAAAATAGTTAAGCCCTTTAATTTGCACGAAGAATTTCAATAACGTACAAAGTGTGTATATCTGTACGCTATAAATACAGGGTGGTTGGTTGGGGGGTTGGGGCACAGTACGCTGGATGGCATTTTGAATGAATAATTGCGGCACAGATTTGACGTGAGGTATTTTTATTACCCACCTTCCACTGTGAACAGTATTTGAATAATATTCCTTATTGAACTTATGGAAAATTGTTATGATTAAAATAGCGTACATTTTGATTTTTTTTTTGTTTTTGTTAAGTTTGGTGTGTGGCCAGTCGTAGCGCAGTGGCGACTGGTTGTAGGTTCGATTCCCACTCGAGAAAATTAAATATTTCATAGTTTCATTTTTCCACTCTGGTATTGAATTCCGCCAATCAACAGGCAATACCTCCAGAATACGGCGAAAAATGGGTAACTGAATCTTACATTAGGTTCCCTCTGCCTACCCTGCTGTGTGCCGGAGACACCATGACATTAAAAAAAAAACAAAAAGATGTATTGCAATACAATGTTATATTTTAAAGGAACTTGTATTCTACTATTATTACAGAAACTATTGTGATAGTTTCAAGTAAAAAGCTCCTTTACTTAAAGCACTGAACAACAATATCAAGTAGTGCTTAAAGTCGTTAAGACGATTTAATTGCTGCATTTGAAACATATCGTAAAATGAGAATATGACTTTAACAACATCTTTCTACTTCATGTATTGATAGTGTTTCTTATTTTCCAGTCAACATTTTAAACAAAATTAAATTTATATTTTACATAATTTTTGAAAATATGAAAAATATCATAAGAATGTAGATTAGAAGATTTTTTTTATATCTATATTATATAAGCAATAACCTAATGTGCATAATATGCTACAATATTTAGAAAATTACGAAATCCTATAGAACGTAGGAAATTGAACATATTTCAATTCCATTACTTTGAAAGATCGGAAGTATGATTAAAATGACAAAGGTTCGACAGGGACAGGGACACCCGTCCTAATCGTTCATATTCGACCGAATATAGACCTTGTTAGCGCTGATTTTAATATTACTTTACGTTATATTATTGAATGAGCAAGTTTACAACTCAATAATATTTGTCCCGCCTGCGCCGAACACATCTATATAGCTTGGGCTCCCTAATGTCTATAAGTGGGTGGGTACTCTACCGTCAAGGTGTTTTATTGAAATTTTGATAGATTTAGAGAGAGTTGGGGTTGTAGTAAACTCTCTTTAGTATGTTTCTTTGTTTTCTTAAATTATAGCTTTTAAAATTATGGTTTACAAGCTTAAATGAATCTAGATCACTTGAAAAGGATGATTGTTATAATTTCTCTGTAAAATTTGGAAACTATTTTTTATATTTTTAAAATCAATATTTTAAGACGAGGCCAGTCACAAGTGTTTGATTGAAAAAGGTTACACTTTCGTATTATCCCTTATAAAGTGAACAAGACGTTTAAATAAAAATAGAATACTATTAAATAAACCCTGTCATAAATAAGAAAAAACGTCAGCAATATATTATATTTTTAAAAATATAATCTAGCTGTAGTATAGCAATGAAGTCAAGTTTTATGATCAAACTTTCTATTTGTATGAACAATCAGCGAACATTGTGGAAGTTTGGAATATTGCAGCTCTGGGCGTTCCACTAATGCTGACAGGTTTATTGGTAAATATCCTGTCGAATGCAAACTTTCATAAACTTGTTAAATAATTGTATATTATAGTTAGTTTCATTGTAGAAATATAAATTATAAATACTAATATTGTTCTGTTGAAATATTTGGAATATAATTAAATCAATTATTGTATCACAATACATAAATTAACGACATTTAGTGGAATAAATTATTATTATGTGAATCGACGATTTCAAATATTCACTATTCGATTTTGTATTATTAAGAACAACGAAATTTGTAATTTGTATGAATAGTAATATATTGTATTTTTTATTTATTAGTTTCATTAGCTGCATCATGCGTACAGCAGCAAACTTAGTGTTGAGACACTCTGTTCCTCACGAAAAGCAGATAATTAATTCAACAATGAACCCACAACCCTCACGCTTACGCGTTACGACGGCCACATGACACAAACATATTAAAAAAATACCAAAAAATATTTTAAATACCGATCAAATACAAATACGCAATGGTATTTATATTTATTAATTTCGAACAAGTATCACGAACTGCGTGATTTATGGTACGGTCCGCGTGGTGGGGGGGTATTGCAACAGTGTCGCCACGTCGCCCCACCACGGCCACTTATTTCATTTCATTTCGTTCCAACAAAAGCGGGATTAGTCCGCCATCCGCCATCGCCTCCCTTAATACTAATTACCGATTTCTGACTCCTTCGTTAAATCGGAAAAAGCAATGAATCATGTGAGAATGGCTTTTAGTGTGGTTATTGTAAAACTTACGTACAAATGAGTGAGTAAGTGAGGTGACGGTGTGAGTGTAGACGCAATTATTTGTGGGTTCGATGCCCATTCGAGGAAATGGAATATTTAATCTTTCATTTCTTCTCTCTGGTGTCGAGGCAAAGCGGAATTATCGTCGGAAAATGGGAAACGGAGTGTATTAACACTAGGTTCCCTCTGCATACCTTGCTATGAGCGCGATTCAGCGTGAAGCTGAAAAAAAGAGGAAATAAGTACAATTCAATAGAACCAACTTTTCAGACGCAAACATGTTGTTATTACCAATATTCTTTGCGTTGTGAATATATGTCAATTATTTTAGAATTAAATTTTATATGATAGATGTTCCAGCTACAATGTAGCTCTAATACTCTGTAAGAAGATTATATATATTTCAAACAGAGCTTACAATTCCTTATAAAATATATAATATTATATATAATATATTTATAATAAATATATAATATATTTCTAATAAAATTTATATGGTAACGTTTTATGGACAATCGAGCCTCTAGGCAGTAGGGTACCTATACATTTTTATGGTGCTAAAGGTTTAGGGGTTTTTATTGACGATCTAGAGGCTATTTTACTATTTGATTAAAATTGAAAACAAAGTGACACGCGTTTCTTTGAAATAGTATATATTTATTTATATTTTTAAATATAATCTTTATTATGTTTGCTGTAATTTTTTTCTAATTTTGGATTAAATGAGAGTGAACAATATTTATAACAATATTAACAATATTTATTTGTGCAGTGGACTTTAAAAGGCTGATGGATGGATGGATGGATGGATGGATGGAACAATATTCATGTCACTATTGAGTTACTAAGTATGCAGCAGTATAGGAACAGTATAGGAGCAGTATTATTTTTAGATACTTCTACTTAAATTTTTCTTTTATTTCTGATGCGACTCCCACATTATATCTACTATCACTTACCAACTCGAGCATAATAATAGTACAGAGGCCGTCGTAGCGTAGGGATACAAGTCACTGTAATGCGACGGTTGTGAATTCGATTCCCACTCGGAGGAATTAATTATTATTTATTAATATATTCATTTTTTCACTCTGGCACAAAGTTCAAAGCCAAGCGTTTTTTTTTAAATAGCATGAAGAAAAATAGTAGACTACGAAAATTATAACAACAAAAACAAAAAGGATTAATATAAATTATAAAGTTACCTTTTCAAAATAGCTCTACGCCAAACCATATCCCATTCCACTAAGAAATACATGCCAACGTAAGTCTCCCGGGACGCAGTACAATACGTATTTACTCTTTGCGCTGGTGAAATTAACTCTTAATTTATTATTTACTTTAATTCCCCTGGCGATAACTCAGTAGCCGTATTTTCAGGTGAGACAGAGAGTTCCTCTCTTCCTCTCTCAACTCAATAAAACGTCCTCTTAATTCCTACATATTCGGTCTGATGAAAATTTTTCTTGAGTCTCTCTTATAAGACGTAAATATTGTAGTAAAAATTTAAATGAAAATAAATTTAAACATTATTTAGTTTTTTTATATACACTTTCGTAATTGTCAGTTTTTATTTTTCATTTCGTATTTAACCCGACTCGGCGACGCAAAGGAGGGTAATGTATTTAGCAATTTCGTTACCAAATTATTCTATGATTTCTGTTAAATGTCACATTTAGATCATTATAAATAGCTAAGAGGGCATTTTTATAACAAATATTATATTGAGATACCAAAAAAAATATATCAATGTTGTTTTTTTTAATTAATATTAATCATGGACTGAGGGATTTGAGCCCATTTAATGAGAACCTTCCGCTCTAACCCATTAAAGAAACCCTTTGACGTTTCTTTCATTGTATGCTTTTACATAAAAAAGGAATTATTTATTCATTGTAGAAGCTTTTTCGATATTTCTATATTATCTATTTTATTTGTGAAGGGATTCAGATATTTGAATATATTGAAAAAAAATTATAATAATAAATTTTGACGACTTTTGATGACTACAACTAAAAAATAGTCATTTTTTTTATGATACTTAACTTACTAACTCAATCACTATTCTTAATACATATAAAACAAAATTAATATAATCATTTAAGATATAAGTTAACAGATACCCGCCTACAGTAAGTGAGTAGCAATTTGCAAGCATTTCAGCCCCATCGCCTTCATGTAATTACAAAATTATACGTTATATGGTTATCCTTGACGCTATATTAGAACGGTTGAGTTATGGAGATGATGATTTTAGATTTTACACTTATATAAATAAATATTACAGGAAAAGTTATGATATACCAAAATAAAGATTTCGTTTCTTTTCATATAAATAATACATTAAATTAAAATCAGATTCATGCCGCATATAGCAGTGTAGATAGAGGGAATCCAGTGTTAAGACACTCTGTTTCGAATATTTAAAAAAAGTCCTTTGGCTATAATATAAAAATAACTGTAAGCGGGCGAAGCCGCGTTTGAATCTCTAGTTTTTAAACAAAAGCTTACACTTAAAAATGTTTTTATAATTTGCATTAACACGAATTGCCTGGGTATCTGAGCGAAGAAATGAAAATATAATAATATTTAATAATATTTAATCTCCATGATTAAGAATCGAACCCACAACCGTCGCGATACAGTAACATCCTTATGCCAGTAAAAATATTTTATACCCTCGATTATTTGTCTAATTATTATTATTTATCTCATAATTACAATAAGACGGAGAGTCATAGTGATGATTCATACAAATATGCATATCATATAGAATTAACAAGTTAATTAATATCAAAATCATATAATTCTATCATATATTTTGTACAAATAACTTAATGATTGTTAGTATTCAAGTATCGCTTTAACGCTGTTTGTACAAAGTCAACACTAGACAAGCGTCAACATTCTGATTGGATGTTTACAAAGAGTGTGTTTCTAATATACCTACGTATTCTTTGAGCTTACTATTCGGTTCACGGAACGGAACGGAAAGGACCACCCCTTCACGGAATTCGAACGTGTTACACCGTTCTAGTTATTAGGCCTTGTTGCGTAAATAAATTAATTTTAATCAAGTAAAATGAGAGCAATTAACCCTCCTTTTCACGCCGGCTCCTCTTTCTGTACGTGTGAAGCGTGTAATGAGAGCAGGATATGCATTACTTTCATGTCACGCTTGTGGAACTGGTGTCGCACCATATGCAATGAAATCTTACGCGTATATTAAATTAACTGGTAGCTAGTGTGTTTTAGGGAGAAGTGTGTGTTTGAGTGTTTTGAGTTATTAATGATAACCATATATTAGTTTAACATATATTAATTAATAAATTAAATCAAATAAGATCAGCTTCACGCTGTATTCCATACATAGCAGGGTAGCAGAGGAAATTTAGTGTTGAGACTCTCCGCTCGCCACTTATCTCCGAATTCTGGAGGCAATGCGTGTTGTGTAAGTAAGGCGGAGTAAGTAAGTAAGGAGGAATCAACGCAACACTTTTGCATCATCACCAGAGCGAAGAGATAAGAATATAAATTCAACTAAATATTTATTTTCCTCGAGCGGAGATTGAACCACACAACCAGTCGCGTTTATGCCTAATATTAATAAATATTTTTTTTAAATTAAAAGTCAAGTTTTGTTCTATTTTTACTGTGTAACAATTTAATTTCCAAATTCTATATATATAAAATTTTGACATTGACAATATGGGTCCGTATGTTTTTCATATTCAATTTGAAACGCTACATGCATAAACGCGTAACTACGAGGCACTATTTTCATAAAGCATGGACGCCACGCACCAAGCGCACTACGTACAATGCATTCACCGAGAAATGTTTTAACTGTGAAAGCCTATTGCCTAATTTGCATTCAGAGTTTCTCCCACGCGCCTCTTTTTTTTTTGTTTGTAAATTGCATAGGTTTGTTCAGCGTAACTTTTTGCTCTCTAAACTGTTCATGGAATACGGACTTTATTTTAAACTAACTTTTACACGCTTCTCCACCCGCTTGGTCATAGGTATATTATCCTTTTTCGATATTTGCTTACTGTTATAAGTTTACGCAACTGACTCACGGAAGCTCTTAAGTTCTCCCGTTATTTTTACATTTTTTTATTTATAATCCACTCTTTAGGCCTTATTGTGATGTAATATAGCCCATAGCCTCTCCCAATAAATGGGCTATCCCATACAGCGAACACAGAATTTTTCAAATTGAACGCATAGTTCCTAAGATTAGTGAGTTCAACCAAACAAACTCTTCCACTTCATATTATTAGTTTAGATAATAAAAATTTAAAACATTGTTACATTGCAAGTAACCAACAAAAGCTTTGGAATCGACACTAACTTAAAATACAGTAGTAATTGTAATGACTATTGTAGTTTCTTTAGTAAGTAATTATATAATAAAAATCAGCTTCACGCTGTATCCCGCACACAGCAAGGTAGGCAGAGGGAACCTAGTGTTAAAACACTCCGTTGCCTACTTTCTGCCGAATTCTGGAGGCATTGCGTGTTAAGTGGCAGAACTCAACGCCGCGCTTTGCCTCGATACCAGAGCACAGAAATGAAAATATAAACGCAAATAAATATTTCACTTCCTCGAGTGGGGATCGAATCCACAACCGTCGCGTTACAGTCACACCTTGTGCCACTGCGCCATGACGGCTTCAATTATATAATTCTGTGATAAAAATTAAATTTAATTCTTCCTTAATGACTTTTGGGTGTTAATTATCTTAAAAATCAGGAGCTATGAGACGTGCAGGACAAGGGTAACCTACTCATTAATCATCCAGGCCGTGCTATCTCAGCCTCGTCCGCTCGTCAATCCACATTTTCTGTTTATTATAGTACTATTAAGATCGCTACTGTACAAGTTTTATGAGGAACAGGTTATTTATTTTTGCTTTAAATATATTTAAGATATGATGATAGGTATTCTGTTATCCACATTATTATTAAATCTCTTAGATTATTTTCATTATTTCCGAACCCACACCTCTTAGAAACCGCCCAACTGTTGAACCTTTTCAACTATAAGGTACAGTGCAAGTGATACTCATTTTTTAAGAATGGGAACAGGTCCCCTTCCATTTATGCCTCCAGAATTTGACGAAAAATGGAGAAGAGAGTGTCTTAACACTAGATGCCTTCTGCTCATCATGCTTTGTACTAGATACAGTACGACACTAGAAAAAAAGATAGAAAAGAACGTTGCACAATATATTCCTATTATACATCTATTTCTTGAGTCATTTCACGATGACTGTACGAGCTCGAATTAAATATACATGTAATCTGTTAACTTCATACTCCAAAGCCAACAATGTTTGCAAGATTCATTACCCTGCTGGGCCGGCTCTGTTGAAAACGATAAGAGTTAAGAAGGATTGTTGTTTTATTATTTCGGTTCAAGCTCTCTTTGAATTTCCTTGTATTCTCATATAATTAGCTAAATCCTTCTTTGTAAATAATAAATGGTGTTTCTCTAAGAAATTGTAGGGGATTCATTATCGACCCCCGACCGGCGTTTTGTATAGTCGTTTCTGTTATATTACTCTTTCTAGTATGTGATATATCTCTATTATATTAGCCAATTAAGATTAGTAATTAAGCTTATGGTATTTATGGATATATCCAATTATGGTGGATTATTTGTTTTTATATGTTATTTAAAGAAGAATATAATTATCAATATTCAAATTGTTAATATTTATAAAGTCGACAAATTTCATAAAGACCAAAAGAGTTCAGTCGTAGCGCAGGGGCACTTGTATGCAACTGTACACGCAACTGATTGAGGGTTCGATCCCTTATTGAGGAAATTAAATATTTACTGATAAAATGCCATCAGAATTCGGCGGAAAATGGGAAACAGAGTGTTTTAACACTAGAATCCATCTGTCTACCCCGCTGTGGCGGTATACAGCGTGAAGCTGATTTAATACATTTCATAAACATAAGATATTTCACTTTATAACAGAAATTAGATACACAAGTTGCCTTACTTATATATAAAATATTATCGTCGCCATCGTATTTACGAGAAAAACGACAGGAAGCATCAATCATCTCAATTCATCTACTCTCCTATAAGAATGACATACTATTATTATTTCCGTTTTTTGGATCGACATTAAAAAGCCCCTTTTATATTGCACAAGCCTATTTTTTCTGATGTACGTAACATACGTTCGACTGTAATGAATGCCATTGTTAGTAAAACTACAATCAATATTTTTGACCTGATTTCTATTATGGCTCCACACTTTTAAGTTGCATCATTTGAAATTTTTGCTTTTAAAATAATAACCAATATTTGTTCCAACTTTTTCTTTCAACAAACTCAATAACGTAAAAGCTTTGATTAAAAACAAACTTCCATTTTCTTATCCCGACCTGGAACACCTGAGGAGAGTAAACGTAGCGCTAGCAATATATAAGATAAATTTAACAGATTATTGGTAAATATAGAGGCAAGCATGTGAACGTGACAGGTTGTGGGCTCGATTCCCAATCGAGGAAATTAAACATTTAATATTTTCATTTCTTCGCTCTGGTGCCTCAAGAATGCGGCGGAAATACGGGGAACTTAACATGTTAACATTAGGTTCCCTCTGCCTAACTTCAGCGTATGCGGGACACAGCATCAAACCAAAATAATAACAATAATAATAATATGATTTTTACAATATCTTAAGTGTATTTCCACAGTTATATATATAATTCAGAGACTGACATAGATAAACAAAACATTGAACCACCTAATGGTTACTATTAACCACTGGATGTGGCAATAAAAATATTTTACCTTTTCCCCCATCCCCCCTATCTGCAGAGAGTAGGCGAGAGGCGGCAGTCACGCGACGGCGTATTGCTGTAGTGACCATTAGTACTAATTTCGCCGCCCGCACCAGGTTTACGACCAGACTATACTATGTCCAATATACAAAATGATCGCTTAATTACAACCCTTATTACTTTAATGATAAAGATTATTTTTCATTAGCAATTCACCGTTATGTTTAGATTCGTCCCCGCCATTTCTAATGCCGCAATGATAACCGAAATGTTGCTCCGAACTATATAAATTTAGATATTATTTATGTTATTATATAATATGGTCTGTTTTTGTTACTTTATATTGTTTATATTATGGTATTCCTACCATTACTTATTCATTGAGATCGGCTTATCGGTCGATTTACTAGAATAAAACAATCAACTTCGTTATTTACATATTTTATGTAAAAAAAAATAAACCAAAAGTGAGAAATATCTAAAATCGAGTAAACTAAAAAAAATGTCAAAAAATTAAACTTTTTTCCGTCTGACAACCGTTTTTGTTGAAATATACAAATAAAACTGGATTTATATAGTGCATATGATTTTAGTACGTAAACTGAGAATATTTATAATATACAGTCGTAATTACGACCCATCTCTCCCGGGCAAATCACTCTCTCCCGGGTCCGTTAGTATCAAAAAATTTGAACTTACTTTTAAATAGAATATACTTTATTGAAAATATAAGTAAAAAATATCACTAAATGTGGAGAAAACGAAAAAAATTTTACTGTAAATTAAACATCGAGCACACAGAACTCTTTAAAAAAAATAATATCAAAACATTACAAAAACGTTTCATGAATTGAGTTATTTTGTTAATATATTCATACTTACATGTGTTTGTATCTTTCACATGCTGTATAACAGGATAATATTTACATTATATAATGATGGCTGTGGATTCGATTCCCACCCGGGGTAATGCATTATTTTGATTTTCTCGCTTTGGTGATAAGAGAAAGCGTAGTTCCAACACGCAATATCTAAAAAATAGGACGATGCGTAGATAACGTCATAAAATATTATTAATAATATGTTAATATTTATATGCATAAGGAAATAAGACTAATTATTAATAATCAAATATATTATATTATTACAAATTACAAAGTTACATAAAATATTTCACGTGCGCCACAAAGGAGGTTCTTTAGATTTGTTGATCGGGGCTTTACGATTTTTCTTGTGAGGAAAATAAATCTATTTTATGTTAAGACCTTCATAGAGATGGTTTCCGTCGGTGTGTAACGTCGTGAAATCTGACAGGTGACGGGAATCTGACTACAATGGGTACGCCACCCTTATCGCTAAAAGGAAAATAAATGAGGCCACTTTTTCCTACTTTATGACCAAGTCACTCTGTTTTCATTTTTGATTGCATTATTGAACGCATAACATATTTCTGAGATGTTTATATAATACGCGGCTTTTCTTGGCATGTCTTAATGGGAACCTATTTCAAATTATTCAATTATTTAGACTACCTTTTTAAAATTTCCAGTACATAAATATCATTTAATTAATGATGAAATTAAATTGAAAATAACAATTATTTTGTAACACAGATTAAGGTAAAATTACGAAGTAAGAGATATTTCAAATTCCGGTCGTAGGCATTCCCCTTGTGTATCTTAATGAAGGAGAACTATAAAACAATTATCCGCATCGAAAGAACTACGAGAAGAGAGTGCAGATTGCTCATCAATATAAGATAAGTGATTAAAGACAAGGTGGATAACGGAATTCGTTTAATTTAAATGCTCATTTCTATTTGTTAGGGGGTTAAGTAGAAAATAATTGAAAACTCTGTCTCCGGAAAATTATTTAAAGAAAAATATTTTTTTTTTCACTTTACAGGTAGGCTGAGAGAGCCTAATGCTAAAACACTCCGCTGCCCACTTTCCGGTGAACTCTGGAGGCATTGGGTGTTGAACTCAGCGCCACTTTTACATCGACACAAGTGCAAAGAAATTAAAATTTTAAATATCTCACTTTCTTGAGTGGGAATCGAATCCTGTCGCGTTTACAGTCACACGCTTATGCTCCTGCCCCACAACATGCCCCAAAAAGAAAAAGGAGAAGAAAAATCTTTCATTTTGTATTTCGGATTCCAGAAAACATAATCAAATATATCGGGCTTGCGTTATGTCAAGAGAAAATACGACGTTCATTAGATTCGTGTACGCCTTAACAGGAAACATGACTAAAAGACACATTTATTGAAATTATACTAAACCAAAGCCAGGATTTTCTACACAATTTCTGTATAAAAATGTAGTAATTAAAGTTATCTAGTAAAAACACCGGTCCCGAACTCAACCCGGAACTCAATCCGGAACTCAACCCGGAACTCAACCTGGTCAACACCGGGTTGACCGGGTTGAGTTCCGCCACTCAAAACGCAGTGCCTCCTGAATTTGGCGCAAACTGAAAAACAGAGTGTGTTAACACTAAGTTACCTCTGCCTGATTTGCTATGAGCGGAATACAAAGTGAAGCTGATTATTATTAAAAGAGATATTTTCTCGGAATTCCTACAGGTTTAATAGTAAACGCAAACATAACACACATAATATCTTTAGTATATAAATAAAACAAAATTATTATCATTAAACAATTTATTCTGAATAAATCACTCGAGTAAGAAACGGAAAAATCATATTATTCGAAACGGTTTCAACGGAATTTTTCTTTGTATATTTATCTTAGCAAGCATAACAAGTAAAAAGGGGAACGTAACACGCCTCTTACACGTACAAAGTGATGTTATTCTATTTGCACAGCCAGTCATCTTTTACATGTACTCCGTTGAGATTGTTTTTTATATATAATTTTCATGTTACTCGAATTAAGATATAAAATATATTGAATCAACATCATTATAATATTTTTTTTTTTCATCTTCATACAGAGGGAACCCAGTGTTAGGTCCCGTTTCCCATTTTCCGCTGAATGAGAGGCATTGCGTGTTAAGTAGCGGAGCTTAACGCCGCGCTTTGCCTCGATACCAGAGCGGAGAAATTTTAATATTTTATTTCCTCGAGTGAGAATCGAACCTACAACCAATCGCGTTTACAGTCGCACACTTATACCTCTGCACCACGGCTATCGTAATAATTATTTCTATACAATAAAGTAAACATAATATTTAAAATTTCATATTTAAACCAAAAAAAAATCAAACCTAGTATAACCTACACATATAACGTACATATTACAAATAAACTATAACAAAAATATCGATCCACACCAAATGTACGGTGAAGAGAGCTAACGGCACGAGAAGAATTGCCTTTCACGGATCAGCTAACTTCCCACGGCGTCTTTGGGCGGGCGGAGATCTGGAGAAATGGATTGTTCTTGACGTACCGGGAGCTAACGTTACGTTATTGCGAAGCCTTTGTGGCTTTTAAACTGTGTTTATAGAAATTGGGCCTGGATGGATTGGAAATGGTCACTGATGTGGTCTGGTCTCCTATCTCTATCTTTTTGAGGGTTTCATGTCAATCGCTTTGTTAGTTACCTGTGTAAGCTAGTATAATACAATAATATATATAACTAGCATTTAAATAATTGTCTCATCGGATCTTAGAGTGTAAACCTAAAAAGCCTATCATGTAAATAATGAGGAGAGAGAAAAAAATCTTTTAAAAACGATGACTTCGTTGGTATTTCAAGAAGGTTTTACAATTTTGAAAATTGATTTGTATTCTTTACTATATAAAATTAAATAAACAAAAAACCAGATTTTGCAGGTATACATTCTAAGCCAATGTTATGATATTGTGAAAATATCAGCCTTCTTCAAGCCTTCGAAAAAGAAACATTGACAGAATATCAAAATATCATATTTTTACAGTATGATATAATATTGAAATATACTCATATATACTAGGATTCACCATGCGAAATGCGAAATTTTCTGTTTTGCCCGTACACGTTGGGTTAGGTTAGTCTAAGTCTAAGTTCAATCTATACGCGTGAAGGAGCTAGGAGGAGTAGCATTACGAAACACACTTTTGTCCAATTATAGGGTACCTAGGTACATATATATATCACAATATTTTAGGTAAGCATAATTTTTAAATATTTTTGGTTCCACTACAGAAAGAAATACAATTATTTCGTTTGCAATACGAAGATCTTATTAAAAAAAAGAAAATTCATAAAGCTATTACTTCAAAAAACTCGACGCAGCGCTACAGTACAGGAGGTTGAGCTCAAAATTAATATCTAAATTTGGAACGGAATTCGGAATTATTTAATCTCACCAAAGCAGTTTCATCAAAGTATGTGTGTGTAAATACTTTTGGCTTTTTGATGGGAAATGAGCAAAATTCTTAATTAAAAAACCTACCAATCAAGTAAGGTTGAGTTGTGTTAAGACACTCCGTTACCATTAAGACACTTCCGTTCTCCTTTTTACGCCAAATTCTCGAGGCGTGCCTTTTGAGTGGTGAAATTCAACGCCGTGCTTTTTCATATTATTCGTTAGAGCGAGGAAATGAAAATATTAAATATTTTAATATTTTCATGTAGCAGGTATAGCTTGTAGTGTATAGCTTGTAGCAGGATAAACAGAGAGAACCTAGTGTCAAGACAGTGAATTGGTATTGTTGATTGGCGCAACTTATCGTCGCGCGTTACCAGAGCGCGAAAATATTAAATATTCCATTCTCCTGAGTGAGGATCGAAACCACGACCCTCACTATTCTGCCATGTATGACATGTAGTCACTAGATTATTATTTAAATCGTAAGTATATGTATATTAAATAAAAACTTTTAATAAACAGTGGATTTCACTCAGAAAGTGTACCCATAAACTCACAAATGATAATACAGAAACTATTTCCTGTTAGTGAAAAGCGCCAAATAAAAACACTCGACACATCTTTGTTTTGTTATGGGGGATTTTAGGGAAATTGAGTAGAAATTGCCAAAAGTGACTGCTGAAGAGAAGAAAAAAATGTATCTTGCATTCTATTCCAAGCACTTAACTAAATTAATGTGAATTATGTAGCATTAAAGGAAATGATAATATTTGTAATGTTTCGATTATTGTTTAGAGGGGCTGGGAATCGATTGTATTTGGAAGAAAAACTTTAATCTCGAATAATACATATTTAAGTTATGCTTTAAGTCTACTTCAGCTTCACATTGTATCCCGAGCATTGCAGGATAGGTAGAGGGAATTTGGGAAACTTGTGTTAAGACACTCAGTTCCCCACTTTCCGCCGATTTCTGGTGACATTCCTTGTTGAGTGGCGGAACTTAACGCCGCATATATACTTGAATAGGCTTCAGTTAAAATATAACCGATATATATATATAATAAATACTACCTCCCTAAATATTTATTTTATAACGAACAAAGAAATTTAATAGTGCTTAAATTAATGAAAAGTTTAATATTTCTTCAAATATAATCTAAGGAGATTATTCTTTTAACGATTTATTGTGTGCACATTCTTCGTCTATATTAAATAATAGAAAAAAAAAGATGTAATTTACATTACTAATCCATCCATGATTACATAATGTGAAGCTAAAAGGAAAGAAAAAAAATAAAATAAATACGTATGCTAAGCATGTAGGTACATCTTTTACTTGAGTGCAGAAAGCTAATTTAAATATATCACATTAACGTATATATCTATCTGTACATATATCTATCTATATTAAATTAAATAGTGATGTTATTGGACCGCCTCGTAGTGTCGCCCCGGGCGGTTCTCTTGTGTAACTCCCTAATAAGTAACTTGTTATTTAGTAACAGTTACTTATTACTCTAACGTTCCATGTCCGCCTCGAGCCGATTAGTAAACCATTCATTTACCTCGTTAGTAAAGTTTTTCCCCTTTAAGTATGTTTAGTTACCACTACAGTTTACTAGAGGCCGTCGTGGCGTAGCGGTAGAAGGGTGTGAATGTAACGCGACGATTGTGGGTTCGATCCCCACTCGAGGAAGTGAAATATTTATTTACCTTTATATTTCCATTTCTTCCCTCTGGTATCGAGGTAAAGCGCGGCGTTGAGTTTTGCCACTCAACACGCAATGCCTCCAGAATTCGGCAGAAAGTGAGGAACGGAGTGATTTAACACTAGGTTCCCTCTGCCTACCCTTCTGTGTGCGGGATACGCTGATTTACAGTTTACTCTGCCTTTTCATTTCTATCTGATTTTACACATTACCTCTCGGCAATAAGAATCGTACCAGATGCAGACGTAATATGATTCTGGAAGGAACGTAACATTTCTATTTGACTCCATAAGAGCTATAAGCTATTTTATGCTTCAACTCTAAAGGATTTCTGTTTTAGTAAATTTTAAAATAAACGGAATTATAGAAATTCACTTATCTTATATTCTATTTTTTATCTTTTTGTCTATCTTTGTAATCTATCTTTAGTCAGTTTATTCATATAAACAAAATACACTTCAATTTTATTATATAATTTTGTTATGTAATTAATGGAAGTAGCAAATTGAAGTTTACCTTTGCTCCTAAATGAATAAAGATTTTATGATTAAACTTTGTCGTTTCAATTTTGTAACAATTAAGTTTTTGGAGAAATTGAAATTGATAGTCGATACTAATTTATCTATATATATAAAAGGACTTGTCCTCACTGACTGAGGTAAGACGCACGCACAGCCCTAACCGCTGTGCGTAGAAACGTGAAATTTGGACAGATGTTTACTTTCGTAATCTGGACATCCA